>JANHFT010005936.1:39323-49941 GCA_032467955.1 Pseudoxenodon macrops | reverse complement strand
ACTCTGACCTACAGGAAGGGAGGGAGGGAGGGGGGGGAACTCTCCAAAGTTATCGGCTAAGGATATACGCCAATATATTATGCAGTGAATTATCCTTCTTTCCTGACACAAACTGCAATTTCCACCTATCTCACCTTTCCGGGTCCTCACGGTTCTTTAGGGTGAATAATTCACACTGTGTTCCATTTGGGAAGCTGCCGGCATCAGCAGGCGTCTCGGTCGGAAATAAGTGAGAATTGCAAGATGGACTTAACTGAGAAAGACACGCGAGGAGAATAAATGAAGGAAGAAGAGTGGGTGGGGGCCACACGGGAGCCATCAGAGCTCACCTGCCCCTCCCTCCCGCCATGAAAACCGATCACAGGAAGGGAAAAGGCTCTCAGGCGGTGCCTGTAATTTGGGTCAGTTTATTCATCCTTTATAAAAGTGAGGGTGAACCTTTTTGGCACCGAGTGCTGAAAAGGGAGCACATTGCGCGCACCCTCACCTGGGCTGCAGCCAAGAAGAGGAGCTGCCCGGAGGGGGAGGGGGGGCAATGCACGGGCCAGAAAACGAACTTTCCTTCTGTCTTCTGGTTACTGCCGCGCTTGCGCATGCAACAATCAGCTGACTGGCACGCACGCTCACGCCAGAGAACGGAAGACCAGCCCTTCCGGTTTCCGGTACTGCCTCATGCACAAACGCCAGCAGATCATCACACGCGCATGCGTGACAAAAACCCAGAAGGGGAGCGGGCATGCCTGGCGACATGCTACGTGTGCCACAGGTTCGCCATCATGGCTGTATAACGTTGCTTATAAAATTGTTACGCTGCCCGATTCCCAGCAATCCTGGCAATTGATACATTAAAAACATTTATGAACAAAAAACAGTTTAAAAAACACAAAGAACAAGTCAAAAGAACAACAATGGAAAAGAAAACAAACTTGGATGGGAACAAAAGAGCATCAATTGTTCTAATGTGCATTGAGAGAGAGAGAGAGAGAGAGAGAGAGAAATACACATTATACTATTATAATAGGTATGTATATTTGTGTTTGTGTGTTTTGTAAAAATGCTTCCTTTGTAATAAGGAGCATAACAAATGTAATGTGTTTTCTCTCTCTCTCGGGGGTTTATGATTTGCATTATGCAGTTATTTGTATTTGTCCCTTGCACTTTTTAACCTGATTTATGTAAAGTATATAAATTGGTCACAGCCATTTTCAATTGATGTGGCATATAAACTCAGTAACTAAACAGATTTAGTCTTTATTTTAAATCTACCGGCATCTGCAGGAAGCATCTCTAACTTTTTAGCTCCCACTCTCCAAGGGGGTGGTGTGTTTTTCCCCCCCTGTCCTCTACCTGGATGAGGCTCTGCATGTCTGACCTGCGTTTCATGTGCATCTATCAAAGTTATCGTTGTGGGCAAATATCCGACCAAGGGAAGCTTCTTCCCGTGAGCAGCTCTGTAAAACCTCTGTAAAAAGACAACAGAGACCCCTTCGTGGCATTCCAAGGAAGCCTCCCGCTTTCTCAAGGGAAACTCTGCCGAGAGGCCCCCCTGGGAGTCTGGCCGCCCTCCGGGTGGCTTCAGGCACCGTCTGCAGGCGAGAAGCCCCTCAGGCACCCGGGAGACCCTTCCTCAAGCATCCTGCAATCCCCTTCTCTACAAAGGCTGCCTCAGCCGCACGAGTCACCGGAGGAGGAGGAGGAGTCTATTTCTGTAACTTGTTGCTTGTATCCTTACGACTTTTATTGATGCTGTTTCCTGATTGCTTATTTGTACCCTATGAGTATCATTACGTGTTGCACCTTATCATTCTTGACAAATGTATATTGTATTTTTATGTACACTGAGAGCACATGCACCAAAGACAAATTCCTTGTGTGTCCAATCACACTTGGCCAATAAAGAATTCTATTCTATTCTATTCTAGCTAAAGATCCAGTGTAGTTTTGAACAATGCAGCAAAGCAGATGGTGGTCTTTTTTTTAAATACTCACTTTCCACCATGCTGAATTTGTTGGAAATTTAATAGCTAACCCCACTATTCCTGGAGATTAAGGGAAAAAATGCTTTTAGAGTATCTTTTCCATCTTCATTGTCTTGCTGAATTTATTAGCATTGATCAAACAAACCTAGTATCATTTCACGAATTCAGGGGAACTTTTGAGGTGCATCCTTATTGAAGGAAGCTTATTTGCCTTGATGATCCTTGGTACCCCAATATAGTTGATATCCCTATATAGTAGTCATTGTTGCTAGGATTTGTGACCATAAAGTAAAGCTGAAGCATGGTTGTTGCCAAATAGTAATAACATTTTTTGTAAGGCTTTATGAATTAAGTTTTAACTCATCCCAAAGGCTGACTCAATTGCCACAAAGTATTTAGAACCTGAAAGTAATATTAAAAGTGGCTATTGTGTGTGTGTGTGTACATATCTCAGAGCATTTTAGACATAACGTGAGCCAAGTTTGCCCCCAATCTCACATTGAACATTCATATTGAATAGCAGAAGTAGGGAAAGACGCACCAATCTGTCAGTTCACTCAGAGAATTTGCAAATGTTTAAAGAATGCAGAGATATACAAGACATCCATAGGACCCCTTGCAATCTGTAGGTCCAATCATGTATGTCTGTGCTGGGGGGTTTAAATATACAAATACAAAATAGCTAAAAATATATGTACTAGGTTTTACCAAGGCTGTCATAATTATATTATATTAGCTTCAATATGAGAGCAGAGAGAAAAGAAGTCAACTTATCTATCTGGTTCAGTAGCAATAAGCATTGGATAAAATTATACTGTAGTTTACTAGCACAACAATTTCTGTCTGCTGTGCTACCAATTGTTTTAAAGCATTTAAAATAATATAAATCATTGGAAAAGAATGAGCATTTTCTCAGAACTCTCACAGCCTGCTATCACATTTTGTTTCTCTTAGAAAACTTGAAATTAAACAAATCATGACAAGAGCACTAATAATTTCTGCAAATTAGAAAAATATATTCGCTTAAATTGCCATACTCCTTTAGCATAGCTCAAGTATGATAAAAGTACTTGAGACCAATTCATATTTTAGTTCATTCAAAATGATGTGAACTAAGCACACATTGATTTGGAAAAAGCTCAACAATAGTCTCAAAAATGCTTATTCCAACACTAAAATTGCAGTCTCATGTACTTCCAGGAAGTAAGTCCGTCTGGTGAAAATATGCTATCTTCTCACATCCTCTGTGTTCTTCTTGAATTGAAGATGATCAGATATAGTTTATCTTGGTATCACCATTACAGAGCAGTTCAGCAGTTAGCCAAAAGTTTCAGGCCTTCTTCATTGCAGAGCCCCCTTGAAATGCTATGTCTTTAGAACCACATCAAGCCAGCCTAATGTTAATTTTAGAAGTGCTAACAAAGCCTATTTATTTGAGGGATCATTTGAGTCCAAAATTAATTTAGCATCTGTAGCTTTGGCTAGATATTGGAAGCCTAATATATATATATATTTATTTTCACTATATTTAGACAAACAACAACCACATAGCTGGAGCTGCTTTTATCATTTCATTTTGAAAAAGTTAACTATGTGCGTGAATTGGACTCAAAATACATGATAGCAATCTGACCCATGTCATTTCCAAAATGTTTGAAATATAAAGCAAACAAAATTTGCTTATGCAAATTTTAAGAAACTTTTTTTTAAAGCAACTAAGCTTTTGAAACAATATTGATGTTAAAGTCTTTCTAGGACAAAAATGGATGTTTGCATCTTTAAACGATTTAGCGATTTATTAATAATTTCAGTAAAATTATATGTGTTGCTAGCATATAAATGTGTGCAGGTTGCGTGATAACAAATTTATATATTTGAGGTTTTTTTTCCCTCGTCCTAAAGAAGTAAATCCCATTTTTCCTTCATCCCACCTCAAATATGGTATGGAGATTCTGACCTTATTTCTTCTTTAAAGAATTTCTTGCAAATGGATGTTCCAATGCAGGCATTGCACTTATCAAGTCCCAAAAAGGTCCGACCAAAAGTATAGCTGGACTTGACTCGGGGCTTTGAAGAGGGAGAAACTGTTGCTTCTAAGAATAGGTTGCAATTCACAATGAAACTCAGAAGAGAAAGCAGGAAGTTGGATCCAAGGTGATACATCTCTAGCATCTCTTAGGTCTGCCTAAATTCTAATATTCTCAGTTTTAAGTGAACAGCATTTACAAAAGAAGAGAATTTGATCCAAGAGGCTGGAATGTTTTTCTCTTACTAGTTGGTAGCTTTAATAGAAGGAGTATGAATTAGGGTGGGCACAAGGAAATACATGAGGATGCAGATAACATTAGTTGCTATAGTTACCTTTCCTCTTCTAGGAGCAGCTGCTGACCCACCCATCACAAAACTCACCATGCAAAAAAGCTTCACTCATCATAATGTTCATGGAAACAAATAAAGGATATCCTGTTGAAGGAACAGAAGTCATTCAAAGTGAAAACCCCAAAGGCACGGCTTCAAATATAGGCCACATTTATAGCCAAGACATGTAAAGTAATGAAAAATTGCAGTTCAGTTTTGCCCTACTTTGTAAAATCCATGTTATAACTCAATTGCATTTCACTGGTATTTGTATTTGCAACAATTTAATCTCAGAAAGCCTTTCTGTGTACTTGTGAGTCTGTTTGATTTAGTAGATATATATTTCCCATGGTGGTGAAAGGATGTGATTTATTCTTAAAAATAAGGCTTCCTCATTTCTCTCATTTTTGTTCCAGGATACAAATACTGGAAGCAGTGAAGAAAAACTATTGGGGAAAAAACCTGATTGCATAAGAAATAAGAAACATGTTTAAATAGAACTTCAAGGGGAAAAACGTAGTTATGGTTACTTGCTATTCTTCAGGCTGAAACATTAATTCATAATCATGATTATAATGAAAGCAAATGTCACTGATTTTGAAACAACATATACAAAGCTGAATGGATTGAAAATGCAAACTTGTGTCATGTTCTTTTCAGTTAGATAATCATCCAATTAAATGTGATAATTGCTTAAAGAAGTGAAGTAGGTTGTTATCTGATGGAAGCCTGGTTTGATGATTGGTCAGTCATTAACTAACAAAGAGATTTATTAAATAAACTTCAAAAATAATTTTTCAGTAATGTTTTCTTTTATTTTCCTGGAGAGAAAAAAATAGTCTTTTTTCGCCTGGTTTCATTTCTCATTAATTAATTAAGACGAACAGCAAAAAAGTGAAAATAAAAATGGGAAAGAATAAATATACATACATAAAATAAACTTTATACTAAAATAAAAGTTGAAGTGAAACTAAGATTATAATTAAAAAAAAAAGATTAAAGGCAAAAAAGGCAAAAAATTTAAAGAAAAATTCTAGTAGTCCTCTTCTTTTCTTTTCTTTTCATTTCTTTCCCTAATTGCTAGTTTACATTAAAGTACAAATATTTCATACTATGCTTTGGTCATCTACGATTATTGCTATTTGTTAACCTGCATTGTTCAATTTGTTTGCTAAACAGTTTTTCTTTTTCTACAAAAACCATATTCTAAATATTTGGTTGCAACAACTTCTCACAGCCAATTCGCTACAGCCAACTCACTGTGGCCAACTCCCCATGGTCAACTTACTGCAGCCAACTTGCAAGGGCCAACTTGCCATGGGATAATTAACCATGGGACAAGAGTTACACAAACATCAAAGAAATGGTGGAATAGAATAATTAAAGAAAGGATGCAAAAGCAGGGACAAAATAAAATGTGAATGACAAAAAATAAAATTATTTTAAAATTATTTTAAATACCTTGTTTTCCCGAAAATAAGCCCTCCCCAAAAATATTTAAATGCATTGCGCATTTACTCTGGTTGCTTGGCGTGCAAACAACGCAAGGTGAGGAGGTGAGGCCGGAGAGGGGGAAGGGAGGGGGAACATGCCCCACACACCCAACATACTCTTATGTAACAGCCATTCCTGCAAACCTATCCACTGTGCCCCTTCTGTCACGCTAATGGCTGCTGCAAATGCCAGTAGCAAAGAACAGGGAGGTGACGGTGGCGACAGGGTATCTGGTCACAACAGAGTGGCTGGGCCGACGGCATGGTGCAAAGTCCTGGGAAGCATGGCTGGAAGCACATGCACAGCCTTGGGGCAAACAGCTAATGAGTAGATATGTTGCAGTGCAGCAGCGCAATACAGCAGCAACCATGAGTTGACCATGCTCTCCGCCTCCTGCACCTCAAAAATAATAAGACCTCCCCAAAAATAAGGCCAAGCACTTTTTTCAGGGATCAAAGGAAAATAAGACCCTGTCTTATTTTCAGGGAAACACAGATAGTTAAATTGAATTGTTGAACTGTCCTGTGGCAAAGTGTCTCATGGAGAGTTGCCCTTGGTCAATTGACTGCAGAAAGTTGTCCCATTCCGTGTTGTATATGAGGGAACCATTCCTGCTTGATTTGGTTATCCTTCTGCTATGAAGATATATTGTCAATTTTTCCATTGTCCACTGTCATGTATTCTCCGATTTTAGTCTCGCAGTCTTGTATTGTCGACAAGTTTTCTCCTTTCCAATGTTGTGCTATATTGATTTTTGCTGCTGTCATTGTGATGCTTTTCATTTATATTCTCTGGGATCATATCTGCGATATATGATTTTAATTTTATTTTCAGGATTTTCTGGATATTGGCGTGAAAAAAATACTATTTACCTTATAGGTGTTATTTATAGTCTTTAAATGATTTATATACACAAATGGCTTCGAGTACTCTTGTCATCTCAGAGATTGTTCAATAAGGTTTCGTTGCCTTTAAAATATGTTCAGAAATTAGAAGAAGAGACATCAAATCCATAGTGAAGAAAGTTAACACCCACCCCTCTTAGAAGAATGAAATATTCTAGGAAATATTAAAAAGGCAACAGCAGCTCCCTACAGCTCCCTGCCCCCCCCACTTCAGCTCCAGGGTGATGGGATTAAGACATGGCCCTCTACCCATCTAACAGCAGGGCTCACTGCATTGTGAAATCACATCAACCAGACTTATATCAGACAAACTCCTAGGATTTGCACATGACCCCTACAGCAACCAATGGGATACCTGCCCTTACACAGGAACAGGAAGCTCCAAGGTGGGGCCCAAGAGAGGGTATCTCTCTCTCTCTCCCCCCATGTGCCTGATTGCCCATGTGCCCCAAAAACCCATGTGGTCCTGTCTCCCATTAAACATCTTTCCAAACAGCCTCCATGTTTCCAGTATCTTTCTCCCCACTTGGGACTGAACCCAGATGGACATTTCTTCCTTTATAGTTTTGCTTAGTTGAAATGTCAAATCCAGGGCTAATTTGAAGATATATAAATTGCTAACATGGTCAATCATTAATCTTAATTACATGTGTATTTTATTTATTGCTTGATTCACTGTGTCATAGTCTGTGAGCATTCTATGGTAGGAGCATAGAATTGAATCCGTGTGAATTTTAGCCATATGTGGTCAGGCTTGATTATGTGAAAAAATAATAGATGATTTTGGGAGATTGCTGTGAACATTACAAAATAATTTTCTTTAAGGAAGTATGGACAATTGATGATTTCCCTAATTGTTAAAATATATAGCAATAATTACTTCTTTTTCACTTTATTTATTCCCACAAATGTCTTTGGCCACAATTGCTGAAAATCAATTAAACAATTTTGAAGTGAGAAACACAGGAAAATTACAGTGGAAGCTTTAAAATAGGGTTTTAAAAATTCCTCTGTAATCTTTCTACCACAAGTCCAGGGAAAAAAAAACAATCTTGGCCTTGTTTGCATGCAAGATATCTACAGGAACTTGTCACTATTAGCAAAGTTTTACCTTTTCTTTTTTTTGCCTCTAGATTCTTGCAGAATGTCTATCTTAGCCATATTTTTCTGATGAAAGCCTTCAGAAAATTCCTCAGTATTTTAAAGTTAGCTGTTATGCTAAATTAGGTTTTAGCACTTAAGTGTACTATTACAGCATTAATTCTTCTATTTGTTACACTTTCCTGGATATAGGATATAGACCTGGAATGCTACTTAGCATTCCAATTATTGGAAAATATGACTAGGATATAACTGATCTATTCTAAAATTAGTCATCCATAGTAGTGCTTAAATGTCAATAGACAAAGCAGCATAAGAAAACAATACTGTGCTCTTTAAGAACCATCAGTCAATAGCAATCAAGAACTTTTTATGCTCCTGCTTTAAAAGAAGTCTGATTCTCAGACCAACTATAATTGATGTTTGAAACAACATTTAACACAATGTTTCTCAATCATTCTGGTAAACCTAGGGAAATCTGCACCCTTTTCGAGATGAACAATCAAACAAAACCATATAAAAATCTACTACATAGTAGCAGTAATAATGCAAATGATGTCTGTGACATTGTAAATTTGGGTTGACAAAAATGTAATGCACATACCTGGAATGTTGAAGGCTTCTCATAGTGTTCCTTATCATCAGATGCCCAGAGATCTTCCACAATGACCTCAAAAGGATTTTGCCTCATTTCAAGAGTTCAGGCTTGTACTTCCCAGCTTGTACTTATACCTCTTCCCAGCTATACTTGGCTATTGTCTTATGCACCAGGAATAACCTTCTTGGCACTACTTAAGGCAAAAATGAATTATAATCTAAATTATGTTAATTGGCTGCAATTGATATGAATACTCTGCTGCTAAATTTCAAATTATTACACAGCAACCACTTTTGAAAACATTCTTTTACTCAAGGTTTCAGATGGGGAAGGGGGGATCTATAATTCTATAGTTATTTTAAAAATGAAGATGCTCAAAATGAGTCTTAAACAGAGGTGGGATTCAGCTGGTTCAGACTGGTTTGGACAAACTGGTAGTAGCAACCTGAGGGTCTGCCCACCTGCCCACTTACAATCACATCCTATATCGCTGTCTTTTTTATGCCGCATGAGTGCACTAGTGAATTGCTGTGTTGTTTGATGTTGCACACATGTGCGGATGGTGCACGCATGCAAATTGCCATGTTTTGTGATGCCATTGGCATGCGCAGATGCACGCATGCTCACATTTCTGGTGCTGGGCGAACCGGTTGTTACAGTATGTGAAGCCCACCTCTGGTCTTAAACAATTAGAAATCTTGGCCAAAAGTAGGCTGAATGTCAGGATTCCAATGCCCAAAATGGCTTCCAGGCCTGACCCTGAATGTAATGCAGCATTGACAAATGCAATCCTACAACAGGTGAGCAGTAAGGCGATATGGCTGCCATAGTCTTTCAGGCCCATTTCTCTAACTCCAGTGGTCCCTCTCTTGTTTCCACCCACAGTCTGCAATGCACCAAACCTACTATGCTGGCCCAGAAATCTTGCTTCCCCAAAAGGGATGTTTTTTTCTAATAACAGTCACTCTATACATTTTGGACATATATGATTGTATCCTAGCTAGTCTTCAAGATAACTACATATGGCTTGATAGAAGAATCATGAAATTCCCACAATGGGGGAATGGGTTGTCAGAATTTGTAGACATGGCAAAACTAATCTGTCTGGTCGGAGAACAAACATTTTTTTTTCTCAAGGATTGGAAACTTTATGTGGACTTTTTCTGAAGGAATAAAAACAATGGATCTGTTCTGACTCAGCCTTAGCATCATTTAGTAAGATAAGCTGCTTATTCATGAGTAAATACAAACCCCTTTTCAAACAGAGTAGGAATAGTCTTTTATTCATGTGAATAAACAAAAAATCAAACATAAGTAGTCCCAACAGACCTGGTTCCTGCCTAGAATCGGAATTGCTTGCTGTATCCTAAAAACGAATGGTTGCCTGCAACAACCGGTCACTCTCAAACCCCTACTATTTATTTCCCAGTTAGTGAGGGGCTGGCTAGCGTACACATCTGCTTTTCCTTGAAAGCCAGCTTATTGTTTTCCTTTGCTCTCCTCTCCTTTCCTCTCTGCACATATGCTCATCTGGGATGGGCCCCATCTGTTCCTCCCCCTCACTCAGCTCAGGCCCCAAAGACAGCTGCCTCACCACCTGGGGGAGGATGGAAGGCCCTGCCTCTGCTTCTGTCTCTGATGCGGTTTACTTATCAGAGCCTTCCAAAGGCTCTGAAGCTGGCCCAGGCTCTCCCTCAACCACCTCCTTGTCTGACTTTGCTACTAGCTTTGCAGGCAGGATCATTTATAGATTCAAAGATTAAGATGCAGATTAAGGAGCAGATTAAATGAGGGTGTGAAGGGAATTGCAAAATATTTAAGAGGGAGGAGGGACAATAAGACTGTAATTATCTGTAGAAAAGAAAGTTTTTTTGTAGTTTTTATTTTCCCCCCTTTCTTTTCTTTGTTTCCTGTCTTTTATTCTATGAAAAAATTTCATATTTATAATTAAAATGACTTATGGCTTGAAATGAAAAGGCAGAGCAGAGGAAACACAACACAACACAAAACCCTCACCACCACCCCGCCCCCCCAGAATTTAACAGCAATAGATATAAATTTAAGAGAGGGGAGTAAAAGCAACAAAGGGGGGGAATAAAAGTAAGGCAGAAATTTATTGATGTAGTCACCTATAGTAAAATGATTAATTGAGATGTATCTTTGTACAAGCAATTGTGATATAA
>JANHFT010005933.1:55319-69409 GCA_032467955.1 Pseudoxenodon macrops | reverse complement strand
AGAGAGAAAGAGAAAGAAAGATAAATAAATATAGGAAAGAAGTAAGGAAGGAAATGGGATAAAAAGAAAAAGAAAGAGAAAGAAAAAGACAGGAAGGGGAAGGAGGGAGGGAGGAAGGAAGGGTGGAAGGAAATGGAAGGGAGGAGGGAAAGAGAGAGAGAAAGAAAGAAAGATAAATAGGAAGGAGGGAAATAAATGGGAGAGAATGAAAGAAAGAAAAAAAGAGAAAGAAAGATAAATAAAATAAATAAATATAGGAAAGAAGGAAGGAAGGAAATGGGAGAAAAAGAAAGAGAAAGAAAGAGAGAGAGAGAGACAAAGAGAGAGAAAGAAAGAAAGGAATAAAGGAAGGAAAGAGAAGAGAACACCTTTTTTTTGCTCTCCTGATTTTCCCAGGGTGACAAATCCGTCCGGGTGATGAGATCCTTGTTGGCCGCCCAACAGACTTTTGTAGATCGGTTGGTCCATGTAATGAAAGCTGTGCAGCGTGAAAGTGGAAACCGGAAAAAAAAGGTAAGGATGTCCAGACAGTTAGCCATGGACCAGGAATCATCTTCACCTATCAGAAGCGTCTGGGTGAAAACAAATCTTGGTTCCATCATCATCTAAAGTGAATTAAACATCTCCAGCATCTTTGCTTCCTTGTTACCTGCCTAACCGTCCCCCTATACACACACACACACACACACAATTAAAAAAAAGGAATAAACCACAATTGTTAACTATTGTGAAACTAGCTTCACTACAAAACTGTGTGATGGGGCTTGATAAATTGACACTTAAAGCTTTAACATTAATGAGTCCCCTTAAAAAGGGACTGTGTCATTTTGTCAGAGACGGTAAGCTAAGTTCCTGTCACAGATGAAGACATTACTTGCACAGGATAGACTTTAAATGTGTCTCTCCGATGAATTGCTCAGGACCTCCCTATAAACAGCATTCCTGGTTTTGCTCTCTGTCTGGAAGGTGAGCAGGTGAAGTGACTCTGGAGCATGCCACCTAGAACTGGCCAGGGGAGTATATAGGTATAGGGAATAGGGCAGGGGTCGGCACCCCACGGCTCTGGAGCCGCATGCAGCTCTTTGGGCCCTCTGCTGTGGCTCCCTGTCCTATTTGTCTGGCCCCGTCTGTCGTCCTCCCCTCACCTGGCCTGAGAAGGTAAGGGCGAGAGCGGGAATGGAGAAGCGGACAGGGCTGATTCTCTGGCGCTGCTTGAGCAACGATCCCTTCCTCCCCCTCTCGCGACACCCTGACTGGCTGTGGTGGGGCCAGGAGGGTGCACATGTGTGGGGAGACCCTCCTCAAGCAAGCGGCAAAGCGCAAAAAAGGCGTGCGCGAGGCGTCCGGCCGGTCGCTTAAGGAGGGTCTTTGGACGCGGCTTCTCTCCTGCCCTAAGGATCCAGCCATCACCTTGCCACCCCCCCACAGCTCTTCAGCCAAGCGGGGAAGGCGTAAACGAAGGCTGCGCTAGGCAGGTACAGGGCCGTTTCTTTCCTGCATTAAGGCTCCAGCGATCCTCCTCCTCCTTCTCCTCTCATGCGGTTGGGGGGGGAGGCACGGCAAGGCAATGGCCTTAGTGCAGGAGCAAAGCAGCCCTGTATCTGTCTTTGTGTCACATTGGCGTGTAAGGCAGCCTTCACTTCCTGCCACTTCGGGCTGGAGCTTACGCCCACCCCACTCGGCTGAAAAGCTGCGGGGAGGTGGGGAAACACAGCAAGGTGATGGCTGGATCTTTAGGGCAGGAGAGAAGCCGTGTCTTTTTGCCTCCAGTTAAAACACTCAAGCGAGCGGCTGCCTACCCTGGGGCGCCTTTGGTGCGCTTTGGCATTCGCTTGATGGTCTCCTTCCTGGCCCTGCCATAGCTAGCCGGGGGGTCAGCCAAAGGAAAGCCTCTGCCGTGGCTGACGATCATTCCTCAGCAGAGAGAGAGAGAGAAGGGGAGAAAGAGAGCAAAGAAAGAGGGAGGGAGAAAGATAGAGATGAGAGAGGGGGAGCAAGGGAGAGAGGTGGGGAGAGGGAGGTAGAGAGAGAAAGATGAGATGGAAGAAAGGGGAGGGAATGAAAAAGAGATGAGAGGGGGCGGAAGGGAGAGGGAGAAAAAGAGAGGGAAAAGAGAGAGAGAGAGATACCTGTTTCCTATAGAAAACATAATGAGGCACAAAACCTGGGTAGGCATGGCTGGGGGTGTCATGTGACTCGGTGGGAGGGAGTGACATCAAGTTGACCACGCCCACCCAGGTTTTGTGGCTCCCGTTGTTTTGTTTTCTTTGAGAAACGGGTCCAAATGGCTCTTGAGTGTTTAAGGTTGCAGACCTCTGCTCTAACCCGTCTATAGAGATTGTCAATCATCCAGGTCATGGTTGTCTCAATGTTTTTCCCCCCCAAAAAAAACAACTGGACTTTCTTGGTCCAGTTCTGAAGAGACAGTCCAGTTGCCTTTTGGAAAAAGCACCTTTGGGTTTCCTCGGCTCCCATCGTCAATACAGGTAGTCCTTGACTCACAACGACAACTGAGCCCAAAATTTATGTTGTTAAGTGAGAATTTGTTAAGTGAGTTTTTCCCCATTTTGCGACATTTCTTGTCACAGTTCTTAAGTGAATCACCGCAGTTGATAAGTTAGTAACCTGGTTGTTGAATCTGGCTTCCCCATTGACTTTTCAGAAGGTTGCAAAATGTGATCACATGACCCCAGGACACTGCACCGGGTCATAAGTAGGAACCAGTTGCCGAGCATCTGAATTTTGATCACATAATCCTGGGGATGCTACAAATGTTGTAAGTCACTTCTTTCAATGCCGTTGTAACTTTGAATGGTCACTAAATGAACTGTTGTAAGTCGAGGAGTATCTGTATATGGCCTTTCTTTATTTGTACTTTTACCTAAGTCTATTTTACCTGTTCTTAGTGGAGAATTCTGGGTTAGACGCAGGAATCTGCTGGGTTTTCCTCTGCCTATAATGGTCGGCAGTCCACTGGCAAGAGCAGAGGTCCTCAACCCCTGGGCTGCAAACTGACACTGGGACGCAGCATAACAGAAACCAGGCTGTGCAAACAAACCGAGCCCTATCTGCAGGATACAGGCAGCATGGAAAACCATGCTCTGTCCGGAAAAACTTCTCTGCAACCAGTATCTAAAAGTTTGGGGTCCACTGGGGTAGAGAGTGTTAAAACATACAGGCCACTGACTGTGGGTTATCGAGACTTTGGAAAAAGTTCAGAGAAGAGAAGATGGAGACTAAAACATATGAAGAACATCTGCAGGATTTGGGTTTGGCTAGTCTAGAAAAAAGAAGTACTGGGGGGGACATAATAGCAGCCTTCCAGTATTTGAGGGATGCCATGAAGAAGTGGGGGTCAAATTATTCTCCAAAACACCAGAGGGCAGGACAAGAAACAATGGATGGAAACTAATCAAAGAAAGAAGCAACGTGGAATTAAGGAGAAACTTCCTAACAGTGAGGACAAGACGGCCTCAAAGGTCCCGTTCTGTTCTGCTCTGCTCTGTTCTAGTCTATTGGCTCAGCCCTCCCATCCTTCCGAGGTCAGTAAAATGAGAAGCCAGATTGTTGCAGGCAATATGCTTATTCTGTAAGCCACTTAGAGAGGGCTGTAAAGCACTATGAAGCAGTATATGTGCTATTCTTCTCTTCTCTTTCCTCTTCTCTTCTTCTCTTCTCTTATCCTTTCTATTCTATTCTATTCTATTCTTATTCTTCAATTCAATTCAATTCTATTCTCTTTCTATTCTATTTAATTCTCTTATTCTATTCTCTTATTCTCTTTCTATTCTATTCTTCTGCTTTTCCTTTTTTTTTTATAAACTCGCAGTCTACAGGTTTAATTTTGAATGGGCATTTGGGAATGGCACAGTTTCCACTTTTCCACAACCAGAGGTGATACCAGTAGATATTACCAGTTAAGATTTTCTTTCCCCAAATCCTCTTGGACAACCCCTTAATGTGGAAGGCTGTAAAAGATAACATGTACTAGCCCTGCTTCCATACCAGCTGACAAAAAAATTAATAGTATTCTTCTACTATTATGTTCCTCCTCTCCCCTCCTCTCCTCCATTCCTATTCCTATTCCATTTGCCTTCTCTCCCAGGATTAAATTCCTTTCCTTCCTTCTTTCCAGGGAGAAGGCACTTTTAGCTCCCAGTGAAGATGAAGACGTAGAAAGGAACCGAGTCAAAGACTGAGTCAGTCAGCCCGTCTGCACGACGCCCTTCCAGCAGCCACGAGGACCCTCCCGGAAAGGTCCCAGGGGAGGAGGAGGAGGAGGCAGCTCCCAGCTTTCCCGACACCCAGGCTGGGTCCCTGGATCGCTGCAGACGCCGAGAGACAGCCGGGGGCCATAGAGTCTCGCCTCTCCCAACTCACCTGCCTTTCCTCTCGCTCGGGAGAAAAGCCGTTAGATCCGGGTCTCCCTTCCGGCGGAACTCCCCGCAGTTGATAGAACTAGATAAGAGAGAGCGTCTTCCTAGAGTGGCCTCCTTTCCTTCCGCAACCAGCTGGGTCCCTTCTTCAGGGCGGTGACCGCTGGGCGCGTTCATCCGCGCATGCTCAGTTTCGTTCGGAAGATCAAAAGTTCGGTATTTTTCAAAGCAAGCGCAGCCTGGCTTCCGGCCGTTATTTATACGGTTATGCGGGGAATCGCGGTGGGAGTGTGGATTAGAGGAAAGTTGTGGCCGTTGACATTTCAGACAAGAGGCTGGACCGTCACTTGTCTGAAATGGTATGAAATGGTACTATCTCCTTCTTGAGCAGGGAGCTGGACTAGAAGACCTCCAAGATCCCTTCCAGCTCTATTCTGATTGATTCATTTCTTGCAAAGCATATTTGCTCTTCCCACCAGAGAAGGAAATGGGAAAGTGAAGCCCCCAAATTCCCAAAGAGGGTTCCCGAAAAATCTAAGCTTCAATCAATTAGATTAGCAGGAGATCCTATGCCATTTCGGACAAGTGGCTGCCCAATCTCTTCTTAAAAGCCTCCAGTGATGGAGCACCCACAATTTCTGGAGGCAAGCAGTTCCACTGGTTAATTGTCCTCACTATTAGGACGTTTCTCCTTAATTCCAGTTTGATCTTCTCCTTGATTAGTTTCCATGCATTGTTTCTTGTCCTGCCTTCAGATGCTTTGGAAAATAAATTGACCCCCTCCTCTTTGTGGCAATCTCTCAAATACTGCTATCATGTCCCCTAGTCCTTTTCTTCTCTAGACTAGCCAAAACCCAAATCCTGCAACCGTTCTTCATATGTTTTAGTCTCCAGGCCTTTAATCATCTCAGTTGCTCTTTGCTCTTTTTCAAAAGTCTCAACATTTTTTGTAATGGGACCAAAACTGGATGCGGTATTCCAGGTGTGGCTTTATAAAGTGGTACTAATACTTCACGTGGTTTTGATTCTATGCCTCTGTTTATACAATCAAGGATTGTATTAGCTTTTTTGGCTGCTGCTGCTCCACACTGCCAGCTCATATCTAAGTGACCTGCCGCACTTTTCTTTAAAAAAAAAAATCATGTGAATGCCACGCCACCCGAAACTAACTTGCTAGTGGTTTGCTACGACTTGTTCCCGGTTTTGTTTTGTTTTAATTGTGACTTTTTCCCGTTTTAACCTTATGAAAGAAGTAAAGAAGTGTTAGGGGGGGGGGAACCACGCACGGTTTGCCACAAACAATGATTTAAAGGGAAAAGGATGTTTTTAATCCCCCAAAGAGGCACCCTCCTCCAAGGAAGAGAGACAATTCTTGAAAAAGTTCAAAGACGTTCGGTAAACAGAGTTTTAAAAAAAATGACAGGGCAACTAAGAGATCTGCAGGGGAAATTTGACATTTAGTGCACACAGAGAGAGGATTTTTTTCCCGGGGTGGTGCGGAAACCAAAGAAACCCCCTTCCGTGCGAAATAACAGTTGTCTCAGGGGGTAAATTCCGGAGCCTGGAAATGGGAGACGAGCGACCTGATGCACCTGCATCGCTAAAGCACATCAAAGAGTTGCAACACAAATTTCAACATCCCACGCATCCACCCGCTTCCCCTGCTGTCGCACGAAAATATAAACCGTCTTCCAGAATTTCCTTCCGTGTCCCAGGCAGGCTGACAACTTTCTTCTGAACCCGATTTATCCCCGGTCAACGTTACTCCGCCCACTCCCGTTAAGCCCCGCCTCCCTTCCAGTTCCTCTTTTTTTTCCCTCCCCCTTGAGGTTCCACCTGGTTTGCAGAGCCTGAGATCGTATCACAGCTGAGTAATTAACCGCCAAGCGATTGTGCCTCCGGCCGCATCTTCCTCAGCCTTGAACTTTGGGGGCGTTAGGAGAAAGCATCGCCGATGGGGGTTCTGGCTGGAATGGCCTTGGTCCTCACCTTAGTGGGATGCTCAGGTGAGTGGGGGTGGTGGTTTACGAAATGTATGGGACTACAAGTCCCATCGTCCCAAGTCCAAGCGTGTTAGATTGGGATGGTGGAGTGTGACGCCGCCGAAGGCTGCGGGTTGAATGGGCTTCGTGCAGCGCCCTTCCGAGATAAATGGGGGCGGGGTTTCCGACCAGAGAGATGGAGAGAAAGTGAGAGAAGGAAGGAAGAAGAGAGGAGAAAAGAAAGAAAAGAGAAAGAGAAAATAAGAGAAAGGAGAGAAAGAAAGGAGAGAGAAAGAACGAAAGAAAGAACGATAGGTAAAGAAAAAGAGGAAAGAAAAGAAAGAGAAAGAAAGAAAGAATAGAATAGAATAGAATTCTTTATTGGCCAAGTGTGATTGGACACACAAGGAATTTGTCTTTGGTGCACATTATGCTCTCAGTGTACATAAAAATACAAGATACATTTGTCAAGAATGATAAGGTGCAACATGAAATGATAGTCATAGGGTACAAATAAGCAACCAGGAAACAATATCAATAAAAGTCGTAGGATACGATGATAAATGACATCCTTACAACTCCCAGCAAAAGTTGAAAATTACTCTTTACTCATCAGTAAATCCCATTGAATTCCGTTGAAATTTATTAGGGACAAAATTGTGATTTCAGATGCATGGAGGATTAAACAAACAAAGGATAATTGAGGACACTTTCCAACATAATTTTCCTCTCTCGAAATAAACATTTGTGGTTTTTTTTAAAGGGTAAAATATATACGTGGATTTTCAGTTCACCCATGGGGGAAATCACATTTTTAAAAAGCCTTTTTCTCCTTTAAAATACCCACATTTCTCCACCACCTTGCTGGTTTTCCAAAATAAGGTCTATTATTAATGCCAATTTTACATTAAGAACGTAGAAATAAGCTTGAATAAAAACCCCAGAGGACTTGCACGCAGAAAGCTATTGAGGGAAGGATTCGTGGTCTGGCTGGGCTGATTACATCTATTAATTGTTTAATAATTGATCGTTTGATTATTATTTAATGACAAAGGTTGCAAATGAAAGGAAAGGAATATGTTTGGGCTGTTGCCACTGTGTGTAAAACGTGGCATGAAGCAGGGCTGTGTGTTGCGTGTGGTGTGTGTGTGTGTGACTTTGCAGCGACAACAGAGAATCTGCTTTTGATTATATATTTGAAACGGGCACAACTTAGCTTTTCCCCATCAGCCCATGAGGTGCGTTTTAGTTCTATTGGACTACAATGCCCATGTTCCTGTGGGCATACTTCTGGATAAACCTAAGTTATTGGGTTTGGGAGGGGGAGAAGCAAATGGTTTTGGGTGCACAATTTTTTTTTAGGGGAGAGTTACGTGAAGGGAAGTTACTCCTGAGTAAATATAGCAGTGGGATTTTTTTGGGGAGGTGGAGAATTACGCATGGTAGATTCACAGAGGCTGATGGACCTCTAACCTTGTTCCTGTGAAAAATATCTTCCTTCCTTTCCTTCCTTCCTTCCTTCCTTCCTTCCATTTCCCCCTTATTTCTTTTAAATGCGTTAGCATTCTCGTCTTTTTTCCACACCTTCTTTTTCTCCTACCCTTCTTAATTCCTCTTCTATCTTCTCTTTCCGTTTTTCTTCATTTTATCCTGTCATTTCTTTCCCCTTCCTCTTTCTTCCCCCTTCCATTTCTCTTCCTCTTTATCTATTCACCAGCTTCCTTTCCCTTCCCTTTCTTTTCTCACCTTTTTCTTTCCCTGTTTTTCTTCCTTTCCTTTCATCCCCCTTTCCTTTCCCCGTCTTCTTTCATTCCTTTCTCTCTCTTTCCTCTCCCTTTCCTTTTTCTCCCTTTTCTTTATTTTTTCTTTCCCTCTCACCCTTTCCCTTTCTTTCTTTCTCTTTCTTTCCTTTCCTGTTCTTTTCCCTCCCTTCTTTCTTTCTTTTCTTTCCTGTTCTTTTCCCTCCCTCCCTTCTTTCCCTTTCCTTTCTTTCTCTTTCTTTTCCCTCCCTCCCTTCTTTCCCTTTCCTTTCTTTCTCTTTCTTTTCTTTCCTGTTCTTTTCCCTCCCTTCTTTCCATTTCCCAAGGGCGACCTTTCACCCCCCTCCCCTCCGCCCCAAAACGCCGGGACCCATTTTCTCCCTTTCTCTCCCGGCTCCAGTGAAGGAAGAAGGCGACCGGGAGATCTCCAGCTCCCGAGAAAGTCCTCCGGTGAGGCTGAAGAAACCGCGCAAGGCGCGCACCGCCTTCACCGATCACCAGCTGGCGCAGCTGGAGCGCAGCTTCGAGAGGCAGAAATATCTCAGCGTCCAGGATAGGATGGAGCTGGCCGCCTCCCTCAACCTCACCGACACCCAAGTGAAAACCTGGTACCAGAACAGAAGGTAAGCGAGGAAGAGAGGCGGGAGGGAGGGAGGGATGGAGGGAAGAGCGCAGAGCCACGAATTCGGATGAAAACGCGGTTCCGTTTGGATCCAGCCGGTTATTATTCTCAGCCTGTTCGGTCTCAAATATCCGGGTTGGTTCAGAGCGGCTGCTTTTGAGAAAACGGGATTATTGGGGCGTTGGAAAAGCCTGTTCCAAGAATTAAAAAAAAATCGCCGCTGCATTTGTGAAATCAAATTGTGTAAGGTAGTTTGGAAAGAGGCGAGTTTAGTTGGAGAGCGCCTTCATCTTAATCCATGAATTGAATTCCTCTCCCCTTCTATTCCCCCCCCACTCTATTTTATCTTTATTTTTAAAGAGTCTATATTCTTAATCTCCGAATTCGAATCCGGTTCCTCTTTCTTTCTTTCTTTCTTCCCTTCCTCCTTTTTTTCCTTCCTCCCCTATGTCCTTCCTTCCTTCTTTTCTCTTCTTCCTCCTTCTTTCCTTACTCCCTTATGTCTTTCCTTCCTTCTTTCCTTCCTTCCTCCTTTTCTTTCCTTCCTCCCTTATTTCCTTCCTTCTTTTCTCTTCTTCTTTCCTTCTTTCCTCTTCTTCCTCCTTCTTTCCTAACTCCCTTATGTCCTTCCTTCTTTCCTTCCTCTTTTTTTCTTTCTTTCTTTCTTCCTTCCTTCCTCTTTCTTTCTTTCTTTAATTCATTCTTTCATTCTTTCCTTCCACCTGTGTTCTGCTAACTTGGTTACTCAACCCAACGTAGAGTGTGGTGGAAATGCAGTTTAAAAAAATATATTTTAAAACTCTTCCCGTTATTTTAAAACCCTGTTGTAACTGTAGGTATTTCCACTGGGGAGTAAATCCTCTTGAATCCAAGGAGGCTTACTTCTGTGTAGATACATAGAGCTTTATAGGTGGTATTTCCTTTTGCGCTAAGGATTTATTTATTTTTATTTTATTTCATGGTTTCAGGATGCTAAATTGCAAAAGTCACTTCCTGCTTAAAAGGCAAATTGAAAAATCAGGCCAGGAGTGAAAATAATCGCTGTCCAGTTCAAACGGTGCTGAAATGTTTTAAAGGAGGCCGAATCCACCCGCAGGTGTGAGGTTATTTTGCAAGCTTTTAAAGTTACACCGAACTCTTTGACACCAGAGCCAGTTTCTGGATTACACAGGGCTCCTATTCTGATTGTGGATTAAAGGCGCTTGATTAGGGGAAAGCCACAATTTAGCCGTCGCGCATGTCTGCACCGAACGGACGCGGTGATGAGGACAAGCTTTTGAATCAACTCGAGAGATTCTGCTTCATTTAGATTTTGATTCGTTTTGGTCTTCACTTTGATTGGTTAATTTAAAAAAAAATCTTGATTAGTTTTGATCTTGATTAAACGGACCTTGGTTAGTTTAGACCTTGTTTAGTTTTAATTATGTGTAGTTGTGATCGTGGTTGTTAGGCCTGGAAGGAATCTGATGTGTGAATGCAGTGTAGCCACTTTGGTTTAATGCACGATTTCAGTGTTTTGTGCTCTGGTTTTGATTCGTTCGAGGCAAAGGGAGAAGGCACGTTGTGGGCAATCTTGCGCAATGTGGTTTAATAGTTTGCGTATCAGCACCACAATCGCAACAAGGGAATTGGACATCCCGTTACGAGGCCACACTTTGCAGAAGGGTTATATATAATTTTGTGGATTGCGTAAATGTGTTTATTTCTCTTCTGTCCTCATCATAATGCACTACTGCAGGAGGACTCTGCCCACAGCCAGGAGTTCGATCCCGAAGGGGCTCAAGGTTGACTCAGCCTTCCGTCCTTCCGAGGTCGTCAAAACGAGGACCCGGATTGTTGGGGGACAATAGGCTGACTCTGTAAACCGCTTAGAGAGGGCTGTAAAAGCACTGTGAAGCGGTATATAAGTCTTAGTGCAAATTCTAAAGCGGTCTCCTTCTAGACCAGGTAAGTGGGAGGAACGGGACTGTAGTGGTTCCCCCTCCCTTCATCCAGTGTTGGTTTCAGTTGGTGTTGGGGGAAGAGTGATCTAACCTGTTTGTGTGTCTGAGCTTTGAGTCACTATTAAACTGTTTAGGCTTCCCCCAGAGTTAAAGTTAATATGACAAGATGCCTACTCTTCGGGCCATCCTCCTGTTTCCCCACAGACCATTACAACAGAAGCCAATCCCTCCTCCTGAACCAATTCAAAGGTAATCATTAAGAGAATTTTTTTTGGGACAGGTAGTCCTCAACTTAGGACCACAATTGGGAGCAGAATTTTTGTGGCCAAGCAAGGTGGTTGGTAAATGAGTCACAGTCATACCTGATTTTATTCCTTTCCTCCCGTTCAACCGCAGTTGTTCATTGAATCGTGTGGTCGTTAAGCCAATCTGGCTCCCTCCCGTTGATTTTGCTTAGAATAGAATAACAAAGAGTTGGAAGGGACCTTGGAGGTCTTCTAGTCCAACCCCCCTTCTTAGGCAGGAAACCCTTGTTCAGAAGCCGGCTGGGAAAAGTTGCAAATGGCGATCTTATAACCCCAGGAAGCGGCAACCATCATAAATACATGTCTGTTGCCAAGTGCATGAATTTGGATCATGTGACTGTGGGAACGCTGCAGCAGTCCTGAGTCAGCGGTCCCCAACCTTTGCGACTTGATGGCTTGGCAGGGGAAGAGGGGAATTGAGCCACATGAGTGGCGGGCCGGTCCACATGCACACAGCTCAACTTGCGCGAGTGGCAGGCTGGCGCGCATGCGTGTGAGTGCCCGCCGGCCTGCTGCTTGCACAGGTTGAGCTGCACACCTGTGTGTGAATGCACTCCGGCCAGCCACTCACGTGGCCCAATTCCGAATAGGTCATGGCTCAGTATTGGGCTGCAGCCCAGGGGTTGTGGGGACACCTGTCCTAAGTGCAAAGACCAAAGGTTCAGTCCCTTTTTTCCGTACCCTTGTTAACTGTGAACGGTTGCTAAATGTCAAAGACTAATCTCTCCTTCTGAGGCCTTTTCTTAAGAAGACACGACACTACAATGGGAAGCACTGAAAGCTATTTTTATTGTTGTTGTTTTTTTTCCAAAATTACAAAACACGAAAGTTGCAGAGTGGGATGTCATAAGGAACGGTCAGTACATTCAATAAAAATGGAGACTATTGAAGGTCATCCACATTTGTCTTCCCTCCCTCCCCTCCCCCAAATTGATCCAGAATTACAAAATACTGTGTGGTAGGATAAGTGTGGTATTGCAGAATGCCTCGGTTGATGACGTAAGCAGATTTATAAAAATGAAAAGCAGTTGATTTTAGACAGCGATACTGTTCAAAGCAGGGTTGGGGGAGCTTTTTTTCCTTTTATGACTTGTGGAACTTCAACTCCCATCATTCCTCAGCCAGCCATGTTGGCTCAGGGAATTCTGGGAGTTAGAAGTTCCACACGTCGTAAAAGGGCCAAAGAGCTCCCCCGAGCCTGCTTTAAACAATACTGTATTTTTAAAACGCACAATTCACGATTTAGGAATTATGCAAAAGATATAAAATCAGAAAAGGCCGTTACTCAATACGCCAAGCTTGAAATGAGATTTTCTGAGGTCAGAAAATTACCAGAACAAGGGCTCAAAGACTGAAAACGGCGATTCTGCGCTCAAAATGAGGGTTTTTTCATAACTTAAAACCGAGCGTGTTCTAGGCTCAAAAACGTTGGCATTGAAAACACGTTTCTATCTTGCTACCGCCATGCTTCGAAAAACGAATCGGAAAGGCTTCAGAAGTTGTTCCCTGCTGCTCATGGAAGCAATACATTCCCCTGCCCCCCCCTCAAGCTTCTAGGCAAGCCTAAAACACGTGGCATCTTTTAAGAGTTGCATTGGGATGTGGCTGATTTAATGAACCAACTCATAAAAGGAAACCTATCTTTTTCAGGCTCGTGTAGGCGGCTTTAAAAAGGATGCAGCTGCTTTAATGAGTATTAAAGAGTGGCTGCCCTCATCCACAGTCTGAATAAGTCTGGAAGTGTGCCAGGCCCTACAACTTTCGCAGTAAGCACAGACTGAATGAATCTCAGGCACTCCTGATAACTGAAGAACAGGAGAGAGAGAGAGAGAGAGAGAGAAAATAATTTGCAATACATACATGCATGTTGCTCCTGGCTAAATAGGTATGAATGCCATTTCAAACGTTGTTCGGAATCAACGGTGGGCTCAAATCACAATCAAGTCTATAAGGGGCTGATACTTAATTTAATATAATTTTAAAATGTGTTTTAAACCGGAGGCGGCTTCTTATGTAGCTGAGATTCGTTGCGACAGACCAAACACAATTTCTTTTCTTTTAACTGAATTGGAGACGGAAGAAACGGCAGGCATACCTATTTCTCCTATTTGGTAGATGTCTCTTTCGTATACATCTATCTATATATCTATAAAAAAATACATTTAATATTCTGTACAAAACCACGGAATTTAATCTCCCTTACAAGTAGCCAGTACACAAATGGATGGATAAAGAGCTTCAGAGTTTAGTTTCTACAGATGGCTTCTCGCTTTCTTGGCAAAATTTTGCTTCTCCTCTTGGATTTCTTTTTCAAATTCTTCTCTTTCCCTGAAGGATTTAAAAAAAAGTTGCAAGCAAACAAAACAAACCTCTAGCAACGGGGAAGCGGAAACCCTGAGATTTTGTTCCCTAATTTCTTTTTACAGAATGAAACTCAAGACCGACTGTCTTCCCTTCAGCTGTAAATGCTGAACTTCCGTGTTTTATTTGTTACGTTGGCAGAGAACTTCCTAGTATAAACCCTTGTCAACAATGTTGACACAAGAAGTCCTCAGCTTATGATGACAATTGCGACCAGAATTTCTGCTGCTAATCAGACTGGTTGTTAAATGAGCCGCGCCCAATTTTACAACCTTTTTGCTACTGTGGTTAAGCAAATCGCTGCAGTCGTTAAGCAAGTCATGTGGTTGTCATGTGAATCGCGTGGTCATTAAGCGAACCCGGCTTCCCCCATTGACTGCTTGTCGTAAGCTGGCTGGGAAGGTGACAAATGGCAGTCACATGACACCAGGATGTTGCAGCCGTTGTAAATATATGCCAGTTGTTACCAACTGCTTGAATTTTGATCAAGTTACCGTAGCGATGCTGCGATGGTCATAAGTGGGAGGACTGGTTGTAAGCCCTTTTCCCCCCAGTGCCATTGTAACTTCAAACTTTCACTAATCAAATGTTGTAAGTTGAGGGCTGCTTGTAGTTTTATTGTTGTTCAAAGTACAGGTGAAACTCGAATATTTAGAATATCGTGCATTTATTTCAGTAATGCAACTTAAAAGGTGAAACTAATATATGAGATAGACTCATTACATGCAAAGCAAGATAGTT
>JANHFT010005930.1:4973-25207 GCA_032467955.1 Pseudoxenodon macrops | reverse complement strand
GGCTTCCTAACACCTTGTGCATCACTCAGGACTAGAAACAATGGGTGAAAAAAGACTGAACAGGTTCTTAAGATTCCTGAACTTTCTAGCAGCAAGAAACCTGGAATCTTCTGGAAGGAAAGGAGAAATATACGCAGACTGCTTATTTTTTTCTTTCACCCAACGTATTTATACATGAATTCAACAGAACTGTTATAATTTGGAGGTATGCATAGATAGACATCTGCTAAATATGGGGTACTGCAATCTACGTTGTGATTTTCAAAGCTACGAACGGAAAATTAGCACAACAGTGGAGGGGAAGGATGAAAAAAGAAAAAGAAAAAAAACTGAGATGTATTTTTTTTTAAATCTAAGTCTAACTATACACATAATGAGAATTGATCTACAAAAAGTATTTGGGCGCTACGTGAAGAGAGTAAATAGGGGATGAGGCTAGATTTGTGATTCCTGAGTTGGAAGACAGAAGGGGGGAGGGGGGAGCTACACACTGTACTTGTACCTTTGATCTATGGGGTGCTGGGACACGAAAGTGCCCCTTCAGTGCCAACTACTGGCCAAAGGGCATCCACGGCCACAGAAGGAGGAGCTCTGTGGAAGCAATGTCACAGAAGAGAATTTAGCCCCGGAATCCTTGGTGTCCTGCACTGCAAGGGAGCGACTGCTTTGGCCGAGGAGGAGAAGGCGGGGCGCCAGCAGCATTCAGCCAATGCTCAAGAGAACTTCCCTCCAGGGGGGCTTTTCAGGGGAAGAGGAGAAGCCGAAGGTGCCAGGCACCACATGTAAAAGATCGTCTCCATCAACAATTGGCCGGTCACCAGCTCTAGGGCAAACCTTCTGCCCAACAGACTTTCCCAGTGAGGTATTTGAATGGAGGAGGAGGAGACCTCTGCTCTTGGTCACTAGCTGGCCCTTCTCGCCTTCCAAAATGCAAATCTGGCTCCTCAAGTCTATTGAGTACCTGCAGACCGAGCCATGATGGTCCTCATATAACACTAAGCTAGAAACCCTGATTCATTTAGTGCAATGGCTCGGAAAACCCAACCTGCCAAAGCAGAACCAGCCAGGACTTCCTGCAACACCTGAATACAGACCAAGTTTCATTTGCCCTCAGGTGTTTTGTTTTGTTTTGTTTTGTGTGTGTCCATTTTTACTGGTTCTTCCTTTGGCAGGAGGAGGCCAAAAGCATATCCCGGTCTTGATTCACACCCACAGAGGTATAAAATGCAGCAGGGGCAGAGAAGCAGAGAGAAAAACTGCGAAAGGGCAGCTCTTAAGGACTTTCTCCGTCTCTCACATATGGCACAAAGATCTTTACGACGCTTCCTTGAAAGCGATGTTCTTTCCAAACAGGTATATTGAGGAGGATGAGGTGGATGGGGGAGACCTCTTGGGGGAGGGGAGGAAGGGATCCACCTGATCGGTCCTGACCCTTCCTTGCCTTCCCTCCTCTCCTCTCTCACAAAATAACCCCCCCCCATTAGACAATTCCAGCCAAGCACTCTTCCCACTGTATGTAGTCAAGATCTGTCTTCCAGCAGCCTCCAACTCGAGCCCCACTCTTTCACCCAGCACGGGGGCTCACGCTGACCCAGCCTGAAGTCTATCGAGGCCTGCCCCCCCTTTCAGAAAGAGAGAAGGTGTCTACTAAAGACACCTCATCAAGAAAGCAGCTGGCCAATTCCCTAGGCTGGCATTGCAAGTGGGTGGCCCACCACATCGTCTGAAAGTTGCAGCTTGCCAGTCTGTTAACTGGCACCGCTCGGTGGATCTCCAAAGCTGATCCCACGCCTGATGCAAAGAATAAGGGCTGAACTTCAAAGCAGGACTCCAGGTGGAATCCACCTATCAAATGCCTGTGGAGACACTTCTTTTAAAACCTCTGTGTTTGAACGGAGGCAGGCCGTCACCAGGGAAATAATTCCCCCTCATCCCTGAAAGGCTTCATAATAGTTTTGGCTCCAAAAGAGCTTGATTGACTCAGTTTCTAAACTTTTTTTTAAAAAATGCCTTTAATGCTACCATTTTAATCCGTAGCTTCATCCTTTGCGAACGGTTCCTTCTTATTATTGCTTGGCTTTTATAGTACATTGTTGCAAAATATCCGTATACTGGTGCTTTCATTTTATCCATCCTTTTAAAAAATAAAAGCAATGGCTAAAATAAATATGCCAAGAACGAAAATAATGTTCAAAGCCTCCAACCCCGTAAGGAGTCAGAGGATGGTTGTGGAACAAAGAAAAGTCAAAATGAAACTCGTGAAACTCCCTGGGGTTCCCAGGTGATCCTGCAGGATTCAGAAAGGAAGGGGAGCAGAAGATTCCCCCCTCCCGCCACAAAAAAAAAACCAGGCAGAAAATTATAGGCATCATAAGTGAAAGGAGGGCAGGCAGAGGGAACAAAACCAAGGAAATCATCTTGCACAGGTCAAGAACCTCTCAGGGTGGACAACCTTTGGCTGTGGGACACACACGTAACTCCCAGAAGCCCTTTGGGGGGCCTTGAGCAACCTAGAGCTGACAGGCTTTTGGGGACTTTTAGGCATAACCCTTAAAACTACACAAGGAAATCAAGAAACCCCCCAAATTGTTGGCTCTGGCCTCCCAGCAACGCCCTGGCATTGCCGGCAGAAGTGTTGGCCTTTGCAAAAATGCTGACTGCTACCAATGTGCCGTTTGGTCTTTCCAGACAGGATCCCTAAAAGTTTTGTGCCAGTCTGCAAAGCTTGGAATGAGCAGAGAGGAGGGGCAAAATGGGAAGGGGGAATTATGGTAGCTGAATGTCTATGGAGACTCTCCATCATCCAAGTCATGGCTGCCCCAAAGGTGCTATTTTTTTCAGGAGGCAACTGGACTTTCTTGTCTTTTCTTTTGAAGATGTTTCACTTCTCATCCAAGAAGTTTCTTCACCTCTGATAGCAGGGTGAGTGGGGAATGGAAGGATTTATAGAAGGATTTATTTATTCCCCACCATCCGGTCAGAGCTGAAGAAGCTTCTCGGATGAGAAGCGAAACGTCTTCAAAGAAAAACCAGAAAGTCCAGTTGCCTCCTGAAAAAGCACCTTTGGGATATGGTAGCTGCTGACCTATCTAAAGGGCATCAAATGGACATAAGCTGTAGGTGCCTTGAAGTCAGGAAACCACAGCTGGGCTGCACAAATCTGGATGGCCAAAATCACATGATTGACAGGAGGCCTTTCAAAGCGCCCTCAAAGGTTGGAGCCACCAAACTTTCAGGTGGCAACAAACACTAGTTATGACTGTTAGAACAATCTGCCATTCTCCCCACAGTAATTACAGGCTGCAGCACTTATATTCCTGGGTGTGAGAGAGGAGGGAACACACCCTTCCCCTCCCTGAGTTATTATCCCTGTCAAACTCTACCCCCCCAAAAAAAAAACCAGAGAAGCAGCCAGGACAGGGGGAGGAATGCTGGTTAATTTGTAGCCCAACTTTTGATCAGCCCCAGCCCTACTCGACTCCTAATTATATTTTGCAATGCCCATAAACCAGGTGCTGAAATGATAATCCAGGGTGTTGTGGGAAGACAGGGTTGAATCAAACAGTGGCTGCCATCTCTACACTTTGGACACGGACACACACACATCTATACACAAACACACACAGAGCCCCTGGATAGAATGCCTATGGAGATTCTCGGTCATCCTGGACATGGTTGTCCCAAGGTGCTTTTTTCAAAAGGCAACTGGACTTTCTTAAATTTTTCCTTGAGGACGTTTTGCTTCTCATCCAAAAGCTGAAGAAGCTTCTTGGATGAGAAGTGAAACCTCTTCAAAGAAAAAACAGACAGTCCAGTTGCCTCTTGAAAAAAGCACCTTTGGGGCAACCTGGATAGAATGGTGACTTTATATTAGCTTCTGCGAGTATAATGAAATAGGTCAATTTCTAACAGGTGACGTTTTAGGATTTAGGGTTTTTAGGATTTGTGCTCTTCTTCAACACAGAAACCGGAGAACTGCAGTTTGACAGGATGCTGAGCCCTTGCAGGCGCTCCCAATCCCTGACTAACACCTGGAGGAAACGGGGCGAGTCTTGAAACACTGGAGGGTTGGACAGCCGAAGCGCTTACCTTCCCAAACTGCTCGAAGTATTGCTTGACATCCTCCACCGTGGTGTTCACAGACAGGCCGCCCACAAATATTTTCTTAGTCCGTGTTACCATCTAGAAAACAGAAGGCGGAAGAGGCTGCAGTGCAAGATTCAGAGTCATTAATCCCCCCCAAAAAAGAAAGAAAGATTTTGCAAGAGAAGATCCCACGGCAGGCTGAGCTGTTGGAAGGGACCTTGTAGGTCATCTAGTCCAATCCCCCGCCCAAGCAGGCCCTACACCATTTCTGAACAAATGGCAGTCCAGTCTCTTCTTGAAAGTCTCCAGTGGTGAAGTTCCCACAATTTCTGAAGGCAACGTCTGTTCCATTTGTTTGATTGTTCTCACCGACAGAAAATTCCTCCTTATTTCTAGGTTGAATCTCTCCTTGTTCAGTTTCCATCCATTATTCCTCATCTGGTCTTCGGATGCTTTGGAGAATAGATTGACACCCCCCTCCTCTCTGTGGCAGTCCCTCAGATATTAGAAGATGCTATCCTGTCTCCCCTGGTCCTTCTCTTCACTTCACTAGACTAGCCACGCCCAGTTCCTGCAACCGTTCTTCAAATATTTTAGCCTCCAGTCCCCTCATCATCCTGGTTGCTCTTCTCTGCACTTTTTCTAGAGTCACAATATCTTTTTTATACTGTGGTGACCAAAACTGGATGCAGGATTCTAGGTTTGGTCTTACTAAGGCTTTATACAGAGTTGTATTATTACCTCACTTGATCTTCATTGAATCCCTCTGTTAGTGCAATTTAGGATTGCATTGGTTTTTTTGCTGCTGTCACACACTGCAGGCTCACATATTTAGCTGGTTGTCCTCTAAGACTCTGAGATCCCTCTCAGAGTTACTGCCATTAAGCCTGGTTTCACCCAATCTATATGTCAACTTTTGTTTTTCCTTGCCTAAGAGTAGGACTTTACACTTCTCTACATTGAATTTCGTTTTTTTAGATCAGGCCCAGCGTTCAATCCTGTCCGGATGGCCAGTGCAGGCAGCTGTTCTGCAGAGGTCCCAAGCAGGTTCCCCTGCTCTGCTGGAAGATGTCCAGGAGTGGAGAATTTGTGCTGCAACCTAAGTGCTCCCACAGTGGGCAGCTTGCTTTCAAACAGCCTGGATTGCAATCACAAAGCAAAAGAACCAACCAGCCACAGTTTCTTCTGCCCCAAGGAGATTGGCAACATTTTGTGAACATCAGAAAGTGGCACTATCTCAGATACTGGGATCTCCTGCCAGCAAGGTCATTTCTGACGTTGGGTTTTTGAGGGATTTCTTCCCTCCTTCCACCTGGAGCTTCTCTTCATCCACGTGGCAGAAGGCTTCTTAGGAAGAGCCCAACAGGGGCCAAGCTGTGGCCTACGGGGACTATTATGAGCTAGGATGGCGCAGTGGTTAGAGTGCAGTACTGCAGGCTACTTCTGCTGACTGTCGGCTGACTGCAATTTGGCAGTTCAAATCTCAGCAGGTTCAAGGTTGACTCAGCCTTCCCTCCTTCTGAGGTGGGTAAAACGAGGACCCAGGCTGACTCTGTAAACCGCTTAGAGGGCTGGAAAGCACTATAAAGCAGTATATAAGTCTAAGTGCTCTTGATATTATGGGCATGTTATGCTAGGATAGAGGTCTTCCCATTTAATAAACGGTGCAAAGTTGTGGAATTTGTGTGCTTTTCAGCATCGCCAGCAAACAGAAAGTTTGGGGCCAAACATCCCCTGCCAAGTCATTTTGCCAATTTCTGTTTTCACGGCTGTGGCTCCCTCTTTATGCTTTTGCTGTTTGTAATGTAGCATGGATCAATTTGGCACCGTGTCACATTCTGTATTGCTCTAACATTTGGATTATGTGTTCTTTCACAGAACTGGATTTATTTCAGAACACTTGGCTTCCACTTCAGTGGAAAGCAAACCAAACGTGGGAAGAGATGGGGGGAGAGAACGAGAGAGGTGGCACAACAGGCCAAAGTGCATTTCAGAAAGAGACCGCGGGAGGACACCCATTTTCCAGCTCCAAGAGCACCTTCATTTTGAAGGATCTTGCAACCACCTGACGCCTTCGCTTTGCAAGAAGTATCTGCTCCTAATGACTCAACGGAGTGCAGAGTTAATCCCCTGCAATTCTCAGTCTTCCGTCCCCCAAGCAAAATACCTTCTGTCACCAAACTGCTTAATGGAATTAACCCAGTTCCAGCCCTGAGCCGCAGAGCTGTTCCTTGGGCTACCTGATCCGCTCGGCCACCTGCCCAGAGCACCCTTGGCACAAGGAGCCCAGCAGCCTCTCGGGCATCTCTGGTGAGGTGGGGGGAAGGTATCAGAATTGCCCAGCAGAGAACCCTTCACGGGAAAGGAGAGAACCCAAACTCAAGGTGAACCTCTGCATGTGCATCCCACCCTTTCCCTGCACTTTTCCTTTCTCCCTGTTAGATGGGGATCTTCCAGGACGAGGGCTCCATCTGACAGAGGAATGTGGCCTTTGTGGCTAGAAACATTTGGGTCTCTGTGGGCATCTTTTTAATGCAAACCAGGTTGCCTGGTCTCATCCAGTTTTGCCTTTTAAAATAATTCTTCTTAATCTTGGGGCAGAACCTTGGGAAGCCCGCAAGCATGTTGGACTTCCGGGAGTTGAAGTCACAAGTCTTTAAGGGGCCAAGGTTGGAGAACCCCTGCTCTAGAGCACATCCCCTCGATGGGAGCAATGGACCTCAGGAACCGGCCTCTAGAAATCACTGCTTCTGCTCCCTCTGCAAGACCAAATCACAGGAAACAAGCACAACCCAAAGGGAGATTTTTCCAAAAGGCAGCTGGACTTTCTTTTTCCTTTGAAAACGTTTCGCTTCCCATGCAGGGAGTTTTTTCAGTTGAACCAAAGAAGCTTCTTGAATGGGAAGCGAAACATTTCAAAGAAAGGAAGGAAGAAAAAAGAAAAAGCACCTTGGAAAAAGCACCTTGGGACAACTGTGACCTGGATGATTGAGAATCTCCATAGGCGAAATAAGCAGACGTTTCAGCCATTTTAGATATTATCTAATTATATGATGCTTTATTTATTTATGAGCCGTGGTGGCGCAATGGTTAGAAGTGCAGTACTGCAGGCTATCTCTGTTGACTGCCGTCTGCCTGCAGTTTGGCAGTTCGAATCTCACCAGGCTCAAGGTTGACTCAATCTTTCATACTTCCCAGGTGGGTAAAATGAGGACCCAGATTGTTGGGGGTCATAGACTGACTCTGTAAACTGCTTGGAGAGGGCTGTAAAAGCACTATGAAGTGGTATATAAGTCTAAGGGCTATTGCTATCTTTCTTTCTTCCTTCCTTCCTTCCTTCCTTCCATACTCTTATTCCCTTTCTCCTTCTCCTTCCTGGTACCACAATGGTTAAAATGCAGTATTGCAGGCTAACTCTGCCCGCTGCCAGGAGTTCAATCCTGATTGGCTCAAGGTTGACTCAGCCTTCCCTCCTTCCGAGGTGGGTAAAATGAGGACCCAGATTGTTGGGGGGCAAAAGGCTGTAGAGAGGGCCGGAAAGTACTGGGAAGCACTATACAAGTTTAAGCGCTATCGTTATCTAACAGAGCTGGCAGTCAAATTACAGGTAATCCTTGATTTAAGACCACAACTGAGTCCAAATTTTCTGTTGCTAAGTGAGAAATATGTTAAATGAGTTTTGTCCCGTTTTATGACTTTTCCCGCCACATTTGTTAAGTGAATCACTGTGGTTGTTAAACTAGTAACATCGTTGTTAAGTGAATCTTGCTTCCCCAGCAGCTTTGGCTTGTCAGACAGTCGTAAAAGGGGATCACGTAACCCCGAGACACTGCAACCGTCATAAATATGAACCAGTTGTCAAGCATCCAAATGTAAATCACAGGACCATGGGGATGCTGCAATGGTCATAAGTGTGAAAAGTGGACGTAAGTCACTTTTTTCACTGCCGTTCCTTGTAACTTTGAACGGTCACTAAACAAACTGTTGTAGGTCAAGGACTGCCTGTACTACTCTGTAATAGCATTGTAGTCTCCTGGCAAATGTAACAATGCCATATGCTAATAATAATAACAACAATAACAATAATTTTAATTTGAAACAAGAGAAAGTTGGCAGGTTGCACACAAGGCAAATCCCGCTGCTGGCATTGGTGGGGTAGGGATTTTAAGGACTGTGGCGGGTAGGGTTGGTTTCCCAGAAGCAAAGTTGCTCCCTTTTGTGAAAGGCAATTTGGTGTAGTGGTTATAGCACTGAAGCCACTGTCTCGCTCAGTCCAACCCACTGATAGGTTGGTTGTTGTGGGGCAAACAGGGCGGGAGCATTATTTACAGCGCTATAAAGTCCTATATACAGTCCTATATACAGTCCTATAAAATAAAAGCAGGATATAAATCTAATAAGGAAGAAATAAAATCCTACACTCCTATGTGGGAATGACCTCGAGAGACACAGGAAGTGCTGCAGACTAAACAATCATGCAAACGTTCTCCCGTTTCACGGAAGGAAAAGGGGCGTGGGAAGCGTTTCAGAAGGGACCCTCCCTAGCTTCCTATGGAGTAGAAGGAAAAGAGAGGAGAGAGACTTGCAAGGTTCTCTTCATTTAACCTTACAATAAAGAGAGAACTAGAATTTCTTCTGCTTCTTATCTGGACGGCCTTGAAGGGCTGATGTTAGCCCACCTTCCAGCCCAAAGAGGGGGGGAAATTGGCCCTGCCTCTTTTGTGATGCTCAACATCCCAGGGAGGGTCCCCCAAAATGCTGGAATGATGAGAGATTGAACTGCAGCCTCTGGGACTGCAAAGTTCTGCCCAAAATGTGCTGGTCCCAAATGGGGTCATAAGTTGAGGACTACCTGTATAAGACCACCATTTCGTGAGCCGTGGTCTCGCAGTGGTTAGAATGCAGCATCGCAGGCTGATTCTTTCCACTGTCAGCAGTTCAATCCTGGCTGGTTCAAGGTGGACTCAGCCTTCCGTCCTTCCGAGGTGGGTAAAACGAGGACCCAGATTGTTGGGTTCAAAAGGCTGACTCTGTAAACCGCTTAGAGAGGGCTGTAAAAGCACTGTGAAGCGGCATAGAAGGGCTAGTGCCATTTCTATAATTGTCATCCAGTATCGCCACAGCTTAAAATAGGCTGGTGTATCTACTTGACACTCCCATGATGCAACCCAAACCCAAACACATTTACACTAGTGAAATGTCCTCACCGTCTCTGTCCCGGAGAGAGCTGGTGGCCCTAATGATTGGCTCAGCTTTTAACTCTGCTGGCCCTTAAAGTGTCAACAGGATGGATTTCCTGTTTAGTCCGTGCTTAATAAACAAGGTTTATTAACAAGGTTTATTAAGTTTTGGTTTTATTTATATTAGTGTTTATTAGATCCCCCCTTTATTACTCTGTAAATCACCAAAGGTGGCATTTTACACAAAACGCAGAAAGCCAGTAGCTGTGGCTTGCAAAGCTTTGCTGATGGTTTTCTGAGTCGTAAGCATCCGTTGGGGACTCAAAAATCAATGGAGAACAAAGATCAAAATAAAGATACAAGCTACCAGACCACAACTGAGCATGGTGGCCAAACGTCTCAGTTCAGGTGGGGAGCTGCAACTGTCTATGGATTCTCTGTAATGCAGCCACCAGCCTGAAATTCCTTCAAATGTTGTCATTTTGATTTCTGCTGCTTAGAAACTCTGATAGCTTACATTTTGCACTTTGGTGCTCAGTTTTACATTTCCTTTTTAGCTCGCTTTTTGCCACCGTTTTGTTTTACTTTTGTTCTGAAGACCAACATACTAGGTTTTCTTTAAAAGAAAAATGTAACGATTACATGAATAAAGTGTACCTACCTTAGGCTGTGCTCTGCGAGGGAAGGCAACCTTCGGGTCGATCTGAAAGAGAAACATGATATATATTTTTTCCAATCAGGTTGATGTATCTGCAGTTTTTACTGGGGACCAAATATTCTCCAGCATCGTATACAGAAAAATAACACGGCGGCATAAAATAACATGCATGACAAAGAATATGATAACTTGCTGGGTGTAACGATTAAAAACCGGGGTGCAATCCAGAGTTTCCCTTAGGTCCCCTTTACAAAAGTAGAATTTGGCAGGGTTTCCTGGTAGATGTCAAAACTATTCAAAAGAATCTTGGAGATTACAGAGGGGGGGGCAAAACGAAAGAATGAATGAAATTTCAATAGAAACCAATGAAGAAGTCTTCATTTAGGAGTAAAAAAATCAAGCACGCAGGTGAGGCAAGGATTTTGAACCCTAATTGAGCAGAGCAATACCGCAGCCCAAAAGACAATGGAATAATTTGGAAGTGTGGCATTTCAAATCAAGGAAAGTACCCGTAATAGTTCCATTACAGCCAAAAATATGGTCATAAATCAATGGTCAAAAGTCGAGGCACCTACATGACTAGAAATAATTTTATAGCCTTTGTTGCAGCAGTTGTTACGTGAACCACCCATTTAAATGGATGTTTACTGGCAGAAACCAGTAAAAAAAAAAACCAGTGGCAAGAAGTGACCATGAATTGTCCACAAAATGCCACAACTGGTGGTAAGGTTGACCCGAACGACATGCGATCACATGACTGCACGGAGTCTCGTGGCACGATCATTTACAATGACTGGGGGGTTATAAGTACCTGCTCTGTGGCCATCATAACTCTGAATTGTTGTTAAGCAACCAGCTGTAAATCAGGGATTACTTGCATTGATCAGACATGACTCAGAATAAAAGTAGAGATAGGGATAGGAATTTGGAAGGGACCTTGGAGGTCTTCTAGTCCAGCCCACTGCTCAAGCAGGAGACCCTATACCATCATAGACAAGTGACTGTCCAGTCTCTTCTTTAAAAACCTCCAGTGATGGAACCCCCATGATTTCTGGAAGCAAGCTATTCCACTGGTTAATTGTCCTCACTGTTAGGAAATGTCTTCTTAATCCCAGGTTGCTTCTCTCTTTGATCAGTTTCCAACCATTGTTTCTAGTCCTGCCCTCTGGTGCATTGGAGAATAATTTGACCCCCTCTTCTTTGGGGCTGCTACCATGTCACCCCAAATTCTTATTTTCCTTAGACTAGCCAAACCCAAATCCTGCAGCCGTTCTTCATGTTTTAGTCTCCAGGCCTTTGATCATCTTAGCTGCTCTTTTCTGAACTTTTTCCAAAGTCTCAACATCTTTTTTGTAGTACAGTGACCAAAAGGTACCAGAAGGGCATCCTTCTAAAATGTGAAAAGGCTTCACAGAGCAAAAACTCAAGGCCCGTTCTGGAGCACAGGTTATGGAATCAGGGGTTTAAGTTAGCAAGATGCAGGTTGCAGCAGGATGGGAGGGCAGCAGCAAAACTTTCCCCTTCCAGAATGAGCCATTTGACAACAAAATCAGTCTCAAAGGGGGGGATCTCAACATCTGGAGGTGAACAGCTGTTTGTCCAGGATGTCTCAATTTGCATTCCTAGTCTGGGAGGCCTGAAGGGATTAAAATCCCGGGTCTCCTTTGAGCCCATGTTGTATTTCAAACACCTCACCTGGGAAGGTGCTTCTACTGCTGCTTTATTGAGGAGGGGGAGACATTTCAGCCACAGAGAAGGGAGTCTGTGCTGTGGCTGATGTTAAGAGCTGGGTCATTACAGCCATTACAGGCTGGGGGAGAGGGGTACAGGGATCCTCCCCCCAGTATAAAAAGGAAGAACATTTGGCACACTGGACATTTCTTGGGAAAGGTGGGGCCACCCCAAACTGGCACACCTGAGGGCAGATGCCATGTGAGGAAAGTCGAGGCCTGGAAGCATCTGCCCTCAGGTGTGCCAACTTGAGGCGGCTCCACCTTTCCCAAGACGTGCCAGGCGCCCGGAAGGCATGGCTCTCGAGAGGCTGAACTGGATTCTGTGGCCTCACCTCCTCTGGATATGGGAGGCTCCACCCACCCACCAGGGTTAATAATACACCAACTGGAATGGGCCAAATTCAAATGTGCAGGTGGACCAGTTGGGTGGATGTTTTCTCTGAGGCAGGAGAATTCCCCTCCCCCCCATTTATCTGGGGCAAGACTGCCCACCTCCCTGGTCACAACATCTTCATGGGGAAAGGAATGGGCAGCAGGGCGAGGGGGGCACAGCCCCACAGATGCAATGTTACTGTAGCAACAAAAAACACAGCTTCAGAATTTGTTTGGTGTGACACAGGCATTTGGGGGCAAAAAATCATGGGATTTTTGGGACCATGAGGATCATCTAGTCTCTCCCTCTGCCACGGGGAGCAAAACCACCTAAGCCATCCATCCAGCCTCCTCTTGAAACCCTCCCAAGGACACTGTGTTTGTTAAGGATGCCACAGACGTCCCCTCCCAGGGTCTCCCTTGGGCGGAATGGAAGGCTGGGGAGCCAGAGAGGCTGAGGACCACTACCCAAGACCGGATATTCACACCCACACTCAAGTCCTTGGCCACTAAACGCCTTCAAGAATGCCCCCTTCCAGGAAAGGTAATCAAAAAATGGGTACATACTATCACATGTGGTAGACCTGTGGTAAAGCAAAAAAAAAAAAAAACATTGGGGGAAAATACATAAATGGCTGGAAAATATGATTGGAACTATTTTTATTAGGTATAATATCAGGTAAACCTGCTAAGAAAAGTATGTATTTAATGTTGCACGCCTTGACTGCAGCAAGGATTGTATTTGCGCAATGCTGGAAAAATGAAGAAACACCACGAGATGAAGAAATAATTAAGAAGACACTAGAGTGTGCAGAAATGGACAGACCGACATTAAAAATGAAACAGAAAGAAGGTACAGAATACTATCAAACATGGAATCTATTTTATCAGTGGTTGGGAAAAAGGGGTGGAGGTTAAGAATGTAATACGTATTGTTAAGCAACTTAAATACCCAGTCAGCACAATGTTTATTAAGCACTAAGAAATGTAATTAATTAAAAATTAATATTAAAAAAAAGAATGCCCCCTTCCACCCCTTAAAGGATTCTCTTCTTTTGAAAAACGTTTCAAATGCAAATTTGGAAAGTTTGAAATTGCAGGGGGTAGGACTAGAAGACCTCGGAGGCCCCTTCCAGTCTTGTTGTTCTATGTCCTATGTTCTCTTTAAATGAACCTGCATTCATGCCATGCAAGCCCTGGTGGAGAAATCCCTTCTGGTGTCCTCAGTTTGCTGAGAGGGCATCGCATCAGCAGCTCCCTCACTTCATCGACTTTCCATCCCAGGAAAGCAGAGTCTTGTCCTCTGCAGGGCAGAGAGCCGGAAAAAGACCCAGGCGTTTGAAGGCCTTTCCAGCTGCTTGCAACATGGCAAAGTTTCCTGGCTTTCTGAGATGGCCAGAAGGACACATCCCGCCTGCTTTCCCCCATTCTTGTTCCTTTCACTGACAGGTTGGCCTCCTGCTTTCTTTTCATTTATTGTGAAGAATCTGGGCCTCCAACTGTCCCAAGGATGGACCGTGCCTTCTTCTCAAATCCCACCCCCCAAAAGACCCATGGAGAAAAGTGCCTCTATTGCCTTCCCTCATCCTGACAATCTATCTAGATATCTGGCATTTTGCACTATGGTGAGTGGCTTTAGTGTATTTAATTCAACATTATACGTCAGTTTCCACCAGATCAGATTTCAAGGCTGGGCACTGCATGAAATGGAATATGAGATGGTTGATAAAACAACCAGAACCATCACAGGAGATACAAAGGTGGGCAGAGACTTCAATTGTGAGCAAATTTCATTGAATGCAACCAGGAGTTTTAACTCCAGGTAGTAGACTTCCACACTGTTACACTCAGTTAAATCAAACATCTGGAATTCTCTGAACTACAATTGCTATGGTCCATGGCATTCTCCCCACGTTCACCGATGGGAACCAACTGTTGTCTTGGACTGGATAGACCACAGTCCAGGTGCCATTTTGTTCATTTTTTGCCAGCTGAATGCAAAAGGCACTGCCTTCCCTAAAAATATAGATTTTTAGAAAACTTGAAACCAACAGAATTTCCTGACCTCATAAGTTTTTCTGTTCTAGCATATTTATTCAATGTATGATCCAGGGAGCATGGACCTGTGAAAGAATGTTTTTATATGCTGGATAAGTACCTCCCAGACTACCAAAAACATTTGAACTGATTTAGGAGAAAACACAAAAAGTACATTTAAGCTGACCAATCTTGCTCAGGGTTCCCAGGCCATTGGCCAAGAGGTTTTGGGAATGCTGCATATGGGCAGAAGGGCTAAAATCATGCAAAATCATAATAACATCCTAAAAATTAAAAGGCAATAGGGAAGACCCTTCAGATATCCATTGACCCTATACAAGTGGTATGAAGGCATCCAACGCTGTGAGTGATTAAGCTCAGGTGAGGCTGTTTATGACCCCTGAAAGATCTCAAGAACATGCCATCAAAATCCAGCAGCCAACTGACAAAAGTCACAATGGGGATAGTGCTATTAAACGAAGCAGATCTATTTCACCCTTAACCCCCAGAATATTTGCAATGTGGTCCTAAACCTGGTGCACTTCCCTCCTGGGGGACCTGAATGACTGTTGCAGGACATCAGCCAATCAGGAGACCAGGTTGAGTGCTGCCTTCCTGATTCAACCCCAACCAAACTAACCAAACCATCATGCTACCATAATAGAGTAGCAGCAAATAGCCAGTTTTCCATTCTGGTTTTGTAAACCAGAAGTGGCAACTTCAATTGGCACATCACACTTAACCAAGGATTTCCCATTAAGCAGGCTGGCATGCCTGGCACAAAACTCCTTCTGGGGCAGAGCCTTTTGGGTGGAGTAGGTGCCCAGGTCGGTCTGGCAAGCCTTGAGGCCTTACCCCGTGTCCTTAAATCTTTAGTGAACTTTCTTCTAAAAATTATTTCCCAAAGGCAGAAGTTCAGACACGCGTTCCAGAGGCAAATGGGATCTCCCTAAAGTTGGGGAAATGGGACTTCAGCAGACCCCGAAGTGGTTGCCAAATTTTAAATTGTAATGTGACAGGAAAAGAAATGGAGAAACACAAGTAACTGTCACATTTATATTGTGTCCATTGACATTAGTTCATGGGAATGAAATGAAAAGAACCTTCCCACTGTTTCCTGGCACCCTGGGCTAACAACAGGTGCATTTTCTTTGCATTTTCTTGTAAACAAGAATCATTATCCTATGACCCCACTTATTTTTCATAATTGCCCTGACAGCAATAAAACTATTGTTTTTACCCCAAAAACTCCCTTCAATGCATGCACTTAATCTTGCCACAAAAATTGCAAGGACTTTGTCCAGGCAGTTGTCAGGAGTTAAAACACACACACACACACTGTCCCCCAAAAAAAATCCTGAGAGCCATGGGGGGGGGGCTTCCATGGAGGAAATAGTGCTGGTGCCCCATTATTCCTATCAGGAGAGCCCCTTCCTCCTACCTACTTGCCATCCAGCTTCCTTTCCTTGCAATGCAGCGCCCCAAATTTCTCACAATGCTTGAAGCCCAAGATTGGCTCCAGGGGGCCCAAAGGTTTCTTTGCAACAAGCCATCTCCCCCCACCCCACTTCTGGCTGACCAGGGTATCCCCACTCCAAGCTTTCAATGTTCTGTTCCTGGGTAGATCATAAGAAACCGAGAGAAAGAAATTCTGGGCATCTGGGCACGATGTCTTTGCCACCAGCAGTCTTGTGCCCTTTGCACGGGGTGCCGCATTGCAATTGGGTGGAAAGTGCCACCATCAACCACCATCTCGTTTACTGGCTGACCTTACATGGAGGGAGCTGAAAGCCTGATCACCTGATTCATCAGAGTGAATCCTGGGGGCAGCTGGGGGGGCTTCTCCCCCATATGTGGATTTTCTGGGCCTGTGTTTTGCCCCCCTCCCTCTCGCTGTGAAACTTCCATCCGCTCTCACCACTGACTCTGGCATGGCCCTGTCCCAGCAGCCTGAAGGCAAAATTCAAAATATCTTTTATTGGAATGTGTGTGGGGTGGTTTTTTTTAACTGATTCCCAGCTTTATTGGAAGGCCTTTTGAGATCAGCATACCTGCAAATATAACCCCTCCGTAGCAATGCCAGACACCTGCTGGCCCTGTTTACATTTTAAGGGGAATATAATAAGAGAGGATAAAATTATTCGAGTCTCCTTTTTAGCACGCCCCAATGAGCTCTATTATATATGCATGGTTGCTTCCTACAGATAATCACCTTTCTCTTTAAAAAAAAGGAAAGCTAATTATAACTTCAGTGCTATCCAATTTGAGCAGTCTTTATATCCACTCATTAGTCCTCTGATTAATTTTCTGGGAGAAAAATGAAATATTTTTTTGAAATGGCAATTTTTTTCCCCGTGGAAAAATACAAGAATGAAGGATTTTCTGCCCCACTTCATGGGGATTCCCTCAGGCTCCCAGTGAGTTTCTGTCCAAGAAATCCAGAATTTCTGAATTCTAGCGTTTGCATTCAGGACTCCCTAACTCTCACACCTGTTGCTTTATTATTTTGCTCGCTCTCTCTTGGGGCCTGTGGCCCCTCAGGGGATAAAAGAGGACACAAGGTGACCACCTTGGGCAGAGGCTAGGAAGAGCCAAAAAGCATATTTGGGCTTTGATAGGCACATTCTGGGATACATCAGCTTGGGATTGCTATGCAGTGTTTCTCAATTATGTTGAAGCCGTGTGGACTTCAACTCCCAGGATTCCCCAGCCAGCAAAGGATTCTGGGTGTTGAAGTCCACACATCTTCAAATGACCAAGATTGAAAAACACGGGTCTAAAGGAAGGATTTCAGGATGGTGTGGGCTCCTTCGCCCAATGACTCCCCCAAGCACAAAAAAAAGAAAAAGAAACCAGAAGCTGAGAATCTACTCTGCTCTTTCCTGGCATCCTAGCTTTCCAGAGACAGAGATTAGGAGCACCCAAAATTCCGCAAATTCTCACCTGCAATCTGACAAATCCCCGACACCCATTTCATAAATAATCCCCATTTATGGAAACCCTCCAAATCTGTTGATTTGCGTTCTCTTTTATCTGGTTTTTGGATACGCCTCCCCAATCCCCAATGCCATCCTATAGTTCTTTCTGTCCAGTTAATGGAGAAACATATACTTTTCATTTTATTTAGCTGCTTCTTTTCTAACCACAACCCTGTGAGGTAGGTGGGTCTGAGAGACAGTCACTTGTCCAAAGTCACTGGGTGAAGGGCGACTTGAACCCGCATCTCCTCAATCACAAAAGTAAAGTAGGGAACAGAGAATAAGAGGCTGGATTGGCATCAGAATACAGAATAGCAGAGTTGGAAGAGACCTTGGAGGTCTTCTAGTCCAACCCTTACTCAAGCAGGAGACCCTGTACATTTTCAGATTTCTTAAATATCTCCAGTGATGGAGCACCCACAACTTCTGGAGGCAAGTTGTTCCACTGATTAATTGTTCTCACTGTTAGGAAATTCCTTCTAAGTAGGCCTCAACTTACAACCCTAATAGAGCCCAGAGTTATGGTCGTTTCCATCGTTGCTTCTTGTCCTGCCCTCAGGTGCTTTGGGGAATAGGTTGACTCCCTCTTCTTTGTGGAAGCCCCTCAAAAATTAGAAGACTGCTATCATGTCCTCCTTTTCACTAGATTAGACATCCCCAATTCCTGCAACTGTTCTTCGTATGTTTTAGCCTCCAGCCCCCTAATAATCTTCGTCAGTCTTCTTTGCACTCTTTCCAGAGTCTCAACCTCTTTTTTATGTTCTGGTGACCAAAACTGGATGCAGGATTCCAAGTGTGGTCTTACCAAGGGATTACAAAGTAGCACTAATACTTCCTGGGATCTTGATACAATCCTTCTGTTGACGCATCAAGAAATGCAGCTTCTGGTTCCCACACATCCCCAGGACAGAAGAAGCTCCTTAAGAGCTTTGGGCCAATTGCTCTCTTGCAGACTATCCTACCTCGCAGGGCTGTTGTGAACAAATAGGAGCACTATAGACATGGTGCCTTGAGCTTCCATACAAAAGGCAGGACCGAGATCCAACAAACCAACCCCATAATGTCCCTCTTGCTATTTTTATTAAGGAACCAACCAAGCCAACTCATGGCCTGGGGGCTGCATAACCAAATTTAAAAGGAACCAGCCAGATTCCCAGCATGGGGGAGGCTGGGAGCCTCTGCAAGGAGACCCTTCCTCCCGAATTGGCCTCGCCTGCCATGCTGGGCTGGGGGCAGCCAGGAGATTGGTGGCTCCGTGTTAGTGTAGGAACTCAGCCAATACCTTTTGTGTCCTGTGAACGGGGCCATCACATTGGCCCATTAAAGGCTTTATTGATTTGGGCGCAGCATCTTGTATGAACACAGCCGGTCTGTTTGGATAACCCAAGTAAAGAGTTCAGCATGTTGTGGGAACTCAGCCAATAAGGACATGGTTTTCCAGAGGGACAGACAAGGATTCAGAGTTAGTGTTTCAGGTCCCTGCCTCGATGGCCTGTCTGCCTGCATCCGTCTGACAACCACATTTCCTTTCCAGTCCTGCAGACTGAAGTCCAGCTGCTTTACCAGAAGAAATGGGGGGGGGGGAGAATCTTTTGGCACAATGAAACATTCAGAAGAAATGTCCAAGCCTTCCCTCATTTTCTTTCTTTGCCAACACGGAAAGGGCATACGGGCACCTTCCTCGATCTGGTGCCCTTCAGGAGCATGGCAAGGGGGGGATTCTGCAATGTGACATCCCCAAACATCTGCTTGGAGAGGGTGAGCTTGGACCCCAAAAGTGGCAGGGCAAGGGAAAGCTAGGGGTACCAGGGCAGTGCAAACGATGCAGAAGTGGCACGTGACGATGCTTGGGTTACTGCCACGTACCAAATAAATTGAACAGAAAATTAAACGAGGCCCATAGAGGTAGGCCTCAACTTACAACCCTAAGTTACTTACAACCCAGAGTTACGGTCGTAAGTCACTGCAGTCGTTAAGTGGGTCACCATGTGACCATACCTGATTTTTATGATCTTTCTCACAGCGGTTGTTAAGTGAGTCTGTTTTATCCAGTGGATGTGTTTTGCTGGAAGCCAAAAGAAAATATCAAAAATCATGGTCACCTGACCACAGGATGTTGCAAACACCTGTAAAGGTGAGCCAGGAACAGAGCACCCAAAAGGCGATCACGTGACCACGAGACAGTTGCTTCTGAATCCGAATTTTGGAATCGGGTTGCAAGTCCCTTTTTTGGGGTGTCCATCATAACTTCAAAAGGTTGTTAAAAGTGACCAATTGTTAAATCAAGGACTCCTTGTATGAAAACACATGCAGGGCAGCCTTGCAATGGAACTGGCTTTTATTGCAATGTATGTCACCCCCTCCCTTCTTAGGTCCAGAGTCTAAAACTGCCTAAGTGCACCCCCATCCTCCTCTCCACAAAACAGAGAGAGGGTGACCAAAGTCAACTGTAAAATTGGAAGGGAACCTTGAGGTCATCTATACCAACCCCATGCTCACTGCAAGGATCCAAATTAAAACATTCCCATAGACAGCTGCTAGTAAAGAAGAAATTTAGAGCTGACTTTGGGGAAGGAAGGGACAAACATGAAAAAGGAGCCCCAAATAACCCCACTCTGAATTTTTGTTTGGCACAAGAGCCGGTAGGGAGAAATTTTAACAGGTTTCAAGATCTCTTTGTCGTGTCCTACAACTATAAAGGGGCATTGCTGGCCCACACCTTGAATGGCTGATAGGAACCACTGCTCCCCAGGGCCCTTTGGCTTTAAACTAACTGTACAGATGGAAGCAGTTGGGATTTCTACCAACATTCAGTCCGAATCTGCCTCCCTGTTGATTTGCAGCCATTATTCTGCATCCTGCGCTCTGGAATGATAGAGAAGAAGCCACATCACGCTTCAGACCAAACCGGCATTTATCTATCACATGCACTTTTAATCCAGCCTTCCTTGACTCATCTACAGTGGGGCTCCTCAACCCCTGGGCACTGGACCACCAAATTGGCCTTGAATAGAATAGAGCTGGAAGGGACCTTGGAGGTCTTCTAGTCCAGCCCCCTGCTCAAGCAGGAGAACCTATAGTACCATTTCAGAGAAGTGACTGTATAATCTCTTCTTAAAAACCTCCAGTGATGGAGCGCCCATGATTTCTGGTGGCAAGATATTCCACTAGTTAATTGTCCTCACTGTTA
>JANHFT010005929.1:0-10638 GCA_032467955.1 Pseudoxenodon macrops | reverse complement strand
GCTTTTTTTTCAGCCCTAACCAGGGGATAAAATAATGTGCTGAAGCTGACCAGACTAAGGACGCTAGCCAGATGAATTCCTGGGAGGCAGATTTTTTCCCCTATTTTCCTCCCCAAAAACTAAGGTGCGTCTTATACTCCGAAAAATACATAGGTTTTCCTGCTTGGGAAAGGGGCTGGACTAGAAGACCTCCAGGGTCCCTTCCAGCTCTATTGTATTCTATTCTAAGATCAAAGTGAGCAGTGCCTTTTTTGTTTCCTGAGACGCAGAAAAGTGACAGGGAGAAAATTCAGGAGATTTTCTTGTGTAGAAATCAAACCAGTCAAAAGCCTTTTCCAGATTTCAGAACTAACAAAGTGCATTTCATCTGTTGTTGAAGTCCGCCCATGGCTTTAATATTACGATTTTGACCGGACGGTGGAGCAACAAATTTTTGTCATCATCTTCTTCATTTAATGACCCCCCCCCACCTTGCAGGGTGGAGTCTGGGCAACTGAACGGAGCTGAGTGTTTACTGATGCCTTTCCTGTCATCAATGCGGAGTTATATTCAGCAGATATATTCTCATCGTGCCCAGAGAGAGAAATATCTGCCTCTACCTAGGATTGAACTCATAGCCTCCTGATTGTGAGGCTAGAGCCCCATTTCTAGGCCACCGCACCACTCTCTATCCAGGAGACGGCAATCTTAAACACTCAAAGAGATACAAATGTCCTAACCGGAAGCCCCCCGTTCAATTCTGGAGTTGACCGGAAGTCTGGTTCCCCCACCATAGAGTCTCCTCCTAGAGCGGCGTCCTTTTTCCTCTACCTGTCCTAACCGAAAACTCTATCAATTGTGGAGCTGACTGGTGACAGGGAGCCGCAGCAGAGGAATGAAAGAGCCACATGCGGCTCCAGAGCCGCAGATTGCCGAGCACTGCTCTAGTCCCTCTTTTCTCTAGACTAGTCAAACCCAATTCCTGCAATCGTTCTTCCTATGTTTTAGTCTCCAGGCCTTTAAATCATCTTCGTTGCACTTTTTCCAAAGTCTCAAATCCTCTCCCCCCTTTTTTTTGTAACGTGAGGATTAAAACCGGATGCAGCACTCCAGGTGTGGCCTTACTAAGGGGTTACAAAGCGGTACTCAACCCTTCAGGTGATTTTTGATTCTGTGCCTCTTGTTTACACAACCTCAATGTGAAAATAGGTCCAGGAGACTCAAGGGAAAGAAGAACCGTTTGCAAACGTTCACACTTCACATTTATTTTGGAAAAAAAAGTCTTCTTAAAAATACTCCTACAAAGATGGCGGAGTAACGGGTTCTGCGTTTTCTTTATAAATACATCGGGTTTCCCTTCTCCCCTTTCCCGCGGACACCCCAAAGATGTCCGACGGAGTACGGAGAAGGACTGGTTGGAATGGAAGACACGCCCTTGGGCGATGGACAAGGGCTGGAAAATCACCTGTTATTCACATTTTTGTTGTTGTTGTCATTGTAAAAATACAAATACTGTCGGGGTAAAGAACAACGGTTGCATGGGTGGTCTTTCCGGAAACGAAAGGGGGGGTTGTCTCCTTAAAATGGGGACCTGGCAATGAATTGAGACGTATCTTCCTTCCAAGCTGTGAATGTCCAAAAGTTCAAGATACTCCAATTCTACAAACACACACACACACACACACACACACACACCCAAAAGGAAATTGCAGACAAGGAAGGGAAGAAAAATCTTAAATTGTCTCTGTTTAAAATAAATACTCGCTCCAGTTTGCAGTCCCTTCTCCTCCGTATTCCATCGTTTCATGCCAGATTCACATTCAAGAGAACCAAAAGCTGGTTTGAAGGTGGTAACCTAGTTAGCCAAAGAGGGATAATGTCGTCTTCCTCTTGACGGTGTTCCTTCCAACTCTGGAACCTTCATCCTTAAATCACCTCCTTTCATACACCAAAGCTTTCCTCTCTGAAGGATCACCCTACCCATAAGCCTGCCATTTTATTGCTCGGTACGGTGGAACGGGACAGCATCGGGACAGGTGGACGTGAGTTCGGTAAAGTAGAGGAAGGGGGGAAAATGAGAATTTTCCAGACACCGAGAAAAGCCAAGCTGCGGAAAAACAACAGGCAGCGTGAACTTCACTGCCCAGAATTCTCCAGCGAGCATGGAGAATTCTGGGAGTTGAAGTCCACGGATGCCGGCTGCAGAATCGAGAAGTTTTGCAAGCTTCGCAACATGGAGATGGGTGGACTTCAACACCCAGAATTCCCCATGCAGCAAATGTGGACGTCAACTCCCAGAATTCTCCATGCTGACCTGGGGAATTCTGGGAGTTGTTGTAGTCCACCCATCTTCAAATCGCCAAAGTCTACTACGTATAAAAGACGTTGGAAAAAGCTCTTTATATAAGCCAGCTCGCAGATGGAAAAAAACAACAACAACAACCCCACACACATCTTAATTAGAATGAAAAGGCGAGTGGGTGGGAGGAGAGGATACCCACGGTTTGAGCAAAGCCACTGGGAATAATTTGGCACGGTGAGCCAAGCCCCCTTCTCTTAAAAGGAGAAGGGGAACGAGGCGGAGCAGCCTTCTCGTGCAAAAGCGTATTTTGATGGGAGTGATTCCCCTTTTCAGGCATACGTCAAAGGCTTTGTGTCTCTGTGTGTGTTGTTTTCTAAAGGGAGACTTTCTGACGCAAACAAAGCTAATTTCCTCGCGCCTTCTTGGAAAAGCTGCAAGGAAAATGCTCTCCCCCTTTTTTCCCCCTGCCCTGCGAGAATAATATCCCCTGTTTGCAAAGACACAAAGGCCAACCCACTTTCCTAACGGCGGCTCGTTTTGGATAACATGCTCGCTCGCTTATAATTTCTTTGCGGATTTGACATGCTTTGGCTGCAGGTAGTCCTCGGCTTACGATTGAGGTCAAACCTTCCGCTGCTAAGCCAGAGGGTTGTGAAGCGAGGTTTGCCCCATTTGACGATGATTTCTCGCCACCGTTGTTAAGGAGATTGCAGCTGTGCTTAAATTAGTCACACTTTTGTTGATCGAAGCGGGTTTCCCCCTCGGCTTGGCAGAAGGTCGCCAAAGGGGAAACGCGTAAGCCCTGGACACTACGACCATCATAAATACAAGTTGGTTGCCAAGTGTCTGAATTTTGATCCCGTGATTGCGGGGATGCTACAACGGTGCAAATTTGAAGGATCACTAAGCGAATTGTTGTAAGTCAAGGAGTATCTGTATCTGGCAGGCTCAATCAGCACAAATGCAAATTTTTAAAAAAGGACCTCTCTCTCAACACAAACACACACACAAACAGACACACACACACTTAGGAGCAACTTGGTGTTAATGCCTGGCTCCTGGAGAGGAGAAACACAATGGTTTGTTTGTTTCTTGCATTCGGAGGAGGGCAAAAACAAGGCATCACTCCCAACCCCCTCGGGACCCCCATTGCAAATGAAGAGGAAGTCATGGACAACCACAACAGAAAAGCACAACAAGTCTACAACACGCTACAAGGGAGGAAGGCCTGGTGAACGTCGCGAGTGTGTCAGAGCTGCCATTCGGGGGTGCAAAAGAGGAACGGGGGTTCCGGGAAGCGCCAAGATTCAAACCCAATCCCAACTCGATCAAGGACCGATCCGACCCCTGGGGACAAAGGGTTGAAGAGGACATCAAAATTTGTAAAAAAAAATTGCTTCTGTCCTTCAAAGGAAAGAGGGTTTGAAAAGACCCATCCGTAGGTAAAAATCTCCTGTCTCTGGTCCCTTCTTCAGTCCAGCCCAAAGATCACGTCCACTGAACCCCGAATGAAATAGAGCCTCCACAGCCCCGTTCGGGACGTTCGGGGACCTCCTGTGTAGACGGCGATGCTGGAACGGCTCGTTCAAAGGATGAACAGGGTTGAGGGGAGGCTAAGAAGGGCCGTTTGCCATCCCTTCCCCGACGTTAGCCCTTTAAGGAGAAGGTCCACGGCACCGACGTGGGGTTTGGACATGTCCTCCTAAATAAGAAACCCAGGGTGGCTCTGGTTTGTTCAGAGTCCGTGGCCGCTTGGCGTTCCGTGTCCGTCTTGGTTTGTGGAGGCCCGTGGGAAACCTGGACGTGCTCCAGGAAAACATGGGAACGGGACCTCCATACCCGTGGCCGTGTGTGCGTGAGAAGCACGTCTCAAACTTCCACGGACTGGATCTGGCTCATCTGTGTCCGCATCACCTGGACACTGTTCAGGATCTTCTTCTGGTGTCCGGCCAGCGTCACTCCAACTCGCAAAATGTCTCTGGGGACGGGAAGAAAAGCAGGGGCGGGAAGATTAGGGAGAGATTGCATTATATCGTATGGTATTTTGGTATTGCATTTTCTACTGTATTTTATATTATAATTGTATTGCATTTTATATTGTATTATTTTGTATTTTGCATTGTGCTGTACTGTATTGTATTGCATTTTGTGGTGTTTTGTATTGTGTATTGTGTTGCACCATACGTATTTTGTATTGTTTTGTATTATATTTTATATTGCATTGTATTGTATTTTATATTGTATTTTGTCTTGTCTTGTACTGTACTGTATCTTGTATTGTGTATTGTGTATTGTACTGTACTGTACTGAGGTATTGTACTGTATTGTACTTTGTATTGTTGCGAATTTTGTATTGTATTGTGTTGTACTGCATTGTATTTTGTATTGTTGTGAATTTTGTATTGTACTGTACTGTGGTATTGTACTGTATTGCATTGTATTTTGTATTGTATTGTATTGTGTTGTACTGTATTATATTGTTGTACTGTATTGTACATTATTGTATTTTGCATTGTATATTTTGTATTGTACTGTACTGTACTGTGGTATTGTACTGTATTGTATTTTGTATTGTTGTGAATTTTGTATTGTATTGAACTGTACTGTGGTATTGTGCTGTATTGTATTTTGTATTGTTGTGAATTTTGTATTGTATTGAACTGTACTGTGGTATTGTGCTGTATTGTATTTCATATTGTTTTGTAGTTTGTATTGTATTTTGTATTGTATTGTGTTGTACTGTTTTATATTGTGTTGTACTGTATTGTATTTTGCATTGTATATTTTGTATTGTATTGTACTGTACTGTGGTATTGTACCGTATTGTATTTTGCATTGTTGTTTATTTTGTATTGTATTGTATTCCATTCCATCATAGTTTATCTTTCCCCCCCCCTTACTTTATTGATGCTTCTATTTTACAGGTAGTCCTCGACTTACTACCACAACCTGCCCCCCACAACATTTCTGTTGTTAAGTGAGACATTCTTTAAGTGAACTTAACGTTTTATGACCTTCCTTGCCACCCCCGTCCAGCGCATCTCTGCGCTTCTTACACCAGTCCCGTGGTCACTAGAATGAATCTGACTTCCCCATGGACCCTAAACAAATTGTTATAAGTCGAGAACCACCCGTTTTTGATTTTATGCGAGGTAATATTTTACAGTGTTAACATTTGGTGTTCTTACTCGATCGTCATCTGGGAAACCAAGTCAAAACTGGAGAACCCATTGCTGGCAAAATTCTCTTTGTACTGGCCCATCTTGATGGCTTCCAGCCACTCGTCGACCGTATTGAAACTGGAATAATCTGGAATGGTCCGGTCCAGCAAAGGAAGATTAATCCTGCAAGGTCAATCAAATTAACATCCATTTACATTTCAAATTGCCACCAGGCACAGGTAGTCCTCGATGCAATTTCCGTCGCTAAGTGAGACGTTCTCCCCATTTTTACAACCGTTTCCTGCCACAATCCCTGCGGTTGTGACGTTCTGTTGTGAAGGGAACCTGGCTTCCCCATGGACTTGGGTCGCTAAAAGGGGAACCATCATAAATATGAACCAAGCAGCTGCCAAGCGACTTAATTTGTACGCCGGGACAGCGGGAAGGCTGCGATGGTCATAAGAGTAGGGAAAAACCCGATCGTATGTCCCTTTTTTCAGGGATGTTGTGACTTCGAACGGTCACGAAGCGTTGTAAGTCGGGGACTACCTACGCAATTAAACCAAACAAGGGAAATGAAAGATGTCACGGACTTAACACGCTGAATGCCAAGAGAAGCTGTAAATATTTGGGGAAAACTTCTAGACATTCAACGAATTCTAGAAATTGTGGCCTCTCAGGGGACATCAGAAACAGAAGAAGAGGTGTGTGTGTGTGTGTGTGCGTGCGTGCGTGGTGTTTAAGGGAAGGAACCTTATTCCAGGTTTATCCCAACCTTGGTGACCCTCTTCAATACAGATATTACTAAACCCTTGGTAGATCCCCATGTTGGACCTCCAGTCAACCCACATGAAGGAAGGTCCTTCAACCAACAAAGAAGACTCAAAGTCTTCTCCACTGTCAAAGTCCGAGAGTTTCTTTCCAAGGAAGGTCCTTCAACCTATGAAGAAGACTCAAATTCTTCTCCAATGTCAAAGTCCAAGAGTTTATTTCCAAGGAAGGTCCCTCAACCAACGAAGAAGACATGAAGTCTTCTCCAGTGTCAAAGTCCGAGAGTTTGCTTCCTTACCCTGAGGAAAGGGGTGCCATGGCTTTCAGGCTGTTGGGGTTCCGGATCATCTTGTCTAAGGTGTTGACAATCTGTCCGAATTTCGGCCGGTGGTTGCGGTCCTTCTGCCAGCAATCTAGCATGAGCTGATGGAGAGCGCTCGGACAATCCATGGGCGGTGGTAATCGGTAGTCTTGCTCGATTGCATTGATTACCTGCCAATAAACGATCCATAATTTTACACCTCTTGAACCCTGTATGACTTTTGCGCTCGTTGCTCCCAACGTATTGTTATTTTGGTTCTACAACTAGTCCTCGACTTAGGACTGTTCTAAGTTATGACTGGGGACTTGCAAACCAGATTCGAAGTTCCAACAGTCGGGCCACCTCCATGGTCGTAACAAAACTTTGGGTCATATGTTGAGGACTATCTGTATTTCCAAAAGAGAATCAGCTGCACTCATCCATTTCAATGTATAAGAAAAGTTTTGACAAGTTTGGAGAGAAAGGGATCTAATAAAGGAGACTATGTGTAGCTCAAGGCTGAAATGAGGGGTCTTTGGCGCTCACTTGTGCCTGCTTGTTGCTTGAAAGGGATTTGAGAACTGGAATTGCTCAAAATATAATTTTCAACCCTAGGAAGACCCAAAATTTGTCCTCCAGCTTTGAGGACCATCTACTCTTCCAGATTTGCACAATCGTATTGTTTGAAGACCAGTTGAAGTTATCTAAAGGAGAAGTTAGCTGGTGGAAAATGGTGCTTTAAATGACAAAACAACATAGTTGTTGGCCAGAAAACAACATAGTTTAGATGAGAAAGACTTGGAGTTAGGAGGAACGGTTGGGATTAAGGCCTTCTAGAAACATTGGAAGAATTCTCACAAGGGTTCCCTCTCCCCTTTTCCATAAGCAACCCATAATTTCTGGGGGGGATGACCCACATTTTTCTGCTCCCTATGGTCTACAGGAGATGCCATCCTCAGACGTTCCATCCATCTATAACCCCAAAGGATTCCTCAGATGTTTCAAAGCTGTGACTTACATCCTGGTTGGTCATATCCCAATAAGGCCTCTCCCCATAGGACGTCACTTCCCACATGACGATGCCATAGCTCCACACATCGCTGGCAGAAGTGAACTTCCGATACTGGATGGCCTCGGGTGCCGTCCAACGGATTGGGATCTTTCCACCCTGTCAAGAGAAGAATTGGGTTTGAGTGTTCTGACCAAGGCTTCCTGAGACAGTAACAATCACACGCTGAGTCTCAAAAAACCTCTTTTTATTTCAACGGCTGTGAATTATGTTCATTCACAGCCCGTAATGAGTCCCAAACAGTTTGCGAATAGTCCGACAGAAATCTGCCACAGTCTTTCGGGATAAGGCTGATAAGCACCCACCTTTATCTCCCTTGAAATGCTTCCAACAACCTAATTGCCGATTAGTTTTGCAAGGCCAAACGGAGCACAACGTCAAAATGGAGCTTCAGAGTTAAACCGACCAGAACTAACAAAGTTGCTTCCTGCAAAGTCTCATATCCCTTTGCTCCTTCTTTATGTCTTATGGGACGGGCCAATCATCTCCAAGCCTTACTCCTGAGTTGCCCCTTTTGTCTTAACTGTTCTTGCCTTCCGGCAGCTCTGCGCATGAACCGCACTGGGAACAGGTTCCACCTGTTCCTCTCCTTTACTGATGTCCGACTCTAGAGGCTCCGGAGTCCACCTATAATTCCCAGATGGCCCTGGCCCCATCTCTGCCTCCAACGCAGAGACTTCCCCAGAATCCAGGAATGGCCCATGTTCCTCCCCAGCCTCCTCAACGTCCGACTTTGCTGCCAGCACCGCAGGATGCCGGCGGACCTCAACATCGAGAAGGATTAGGCGTCCTACAGCAAGAATCTCCAACCTTGACAACCAGGGGTGGGATTTGGACCGGTTTCGGCATACCGGTAGCTCCGGCGATTAGCTGAGAGTGAACCGGTTCGCTCCGAAGAGTGAAGAGCTGGGTTCAATGCCTGACTCGCAGATGCGCAGAAGGCAGAGGAGAGGAGAGCAGTGGAAATCTATGGGCTGGTCCTCGGGACGGACGAGTCAGTGCTGCTAGCGAAACCCCCAACCCTAGCTCTGGGGGAATCAAAGGCAGGGGGTGGAGATGAATAAGTGTGACAGACAGCTATTCATCTCCCGGATGGACAGACTTGTTAGCAGAAGGTGTTAGGTGGCAAATCCTGGCTTAATCCTAGTAACCGTTCAAAGTCTTGTCCCACCAAGACCTCCTTCCGCCCGCTTACCAGAGCGCTGGTGTAGGTGGGGTCCGAGGTGTCATCCTCCAAAAAACGGGAGAGGCCAAAATCCGAAACTTTGCAGACCAGGTTGCTGTTCACCAAAATGTTGCGTGCCGCCAAGTCGCGGTGGACGTAATTCATGTCGGCCAGGTACTTCATGCCAGCCGCAATGCCCCTGAGCATGCCCACCAGCTGGATGACGGTGAACTGTCCATCATTTTGCTGAAGGGAAGGACAGGAAAAGGTGTGTGAGATTCCAGGGCAGGTGAAGGGAGGTGTGAGCGGGACACTGTGGTGGTGGAGGATCCCCTTAGCCCAGGAGACATGATCTCTTCAAAAATAGCTTCTCCTCAACCTTCTTTCCTGGATCCCTTTGACTGACTTTAAAAAATGGGAATAGGGCTGGAAGGGACCTTGGAGGTCTTCTAGTCCAACCCCCTTTTCAAGCAGGAGACCCTCTACCATATCAATCAATCAATCAATCAGAATAGAGTTGGAAGGGGCTTTGGAGGTCTTCTAGTCCAGCCCCCCTGCTCAAGAGGGAGAACCTAAACCATTTCAAACAATCAATCAATCAGAATAGAAGGGACCTTGGAGGTCTTCAAGTCCAACCCCTTGCTCAAGCAGGAGACCCTCTACCATATCAATCAATCAATCAATCAATCAGAACAGAGCTGGAAGAGACCTTGGAGGTCCTCTAGTCCAACCCCCTTTTCAAGCAGGAAACCCTCTACCATATCAATCAATCAATCAATCAATCAATCAATCAGAACAGAGCTGGAAGGGACCTTGGAGGTCTTCTAGTCCAGCCCTCTTTTCAAGCAGGAAACCCTCTACCATATCAATCAATCAATCAATCAATCAATCAGAATAGATCTGGAAGGGACCTTGGAGGTCTTCTAGTCCAGCCCTCTTTTCAAGCAGGAGACCCTCTGCCATATCAATCAATCAATCAATCAATTAATCAATCAATCAGAATAGAGCTGGAAGGGACCTTGGAGGTCTTCTAGTCCAACCCCCTGCTCAAGCAGGAGACCCTTTGCCATATCAATCAATCAATCAATCAATCTTCCCCTGGGGGGAATGTGTCCTACAATGGGGGGTTGTGGGTCCTGCGGCAGGGAGGGAGGAACTGCCGCAAACCCCCTCCCTCCCCTTGGGGGGGGTCCTTACCCGAAGGAAGGAATCCAATGAGCCGTTCTCCATGAATTCGGTGACTATCATAACGGGGGGGCTCTTGGTCACCACCCCCTCCAGGTGGATGACGTTGGGGTGGTCGAACTGACCCATGATGCTGGCTTCGCTCAGGAAATCCCGCCGCTGTTTCTCGGTGTACCCCGATTTCAAGGTCTTGATCGCTACGAAGCTCTCCCTTTTCCCCGGCAGTTTCAGGTGGCCGCTGCAGACCTCGCCAAATTCTCCTGGGGGGTTATGTAAAAAGTGAGGGCATAAAAAGGCATTTCTTTCCCCTGAAAACTCGTGTGTCTACCTTTCAGGGTTGAAATGGGGTGTCTTTGGTGCTGTCGGTTTGGAGTTTTTTTCTTGCAGACCTTTCATGACCCAACTAAGGAATATTATCAGTGCTAGAAGGGAGTGGGGGCTTTCAGGGAGGAGGAGGAGGGAAAGGGAAGAGAAGGAGGAGGAGGATTGCGGGATCCTTGGTGCCCTCTGAACTGGGTCGTTTTCCTGCAGACGTTTCATGACCCAGCTAGGTAACATTATCAGTGCTAGAAGGGAGAGGGGTTTGTAGAGAGGAGGAGGGGGAGGAGAAGAAGGAGAGAAGAGGGAGAAGAAGAAGAGGAGGAGGAGGAGGAAGAGGAGATGAAGAGGAGGATGAGGATGAGGATAAATGAGGAGGAAGAGGAG
>JANHFT010005927.1:30341-46620 GCA_032467955.1 Pseudoxenodon macrops | reverse complement strand
TCCAGGCTACTTTTACTACTGGCTCTCCGAACTACTCCCTAAGATTACTACCTACTCAGTAGAACCGGATAGAACCGCTAGGAACCTACCTCTGGTGTTAACATAACACAAGAAATAGTTTAGATTTTATCAGCCAAAAGTTTGAAGGATCAGCTTTTAAATTCAAGCTTCTCATGAATTTCAGCTCTACCAAAGTCCAGTTTCATTGTTATTACTAATTAACAAATGATCATAATTAATAAAATCACTGAGTTAAAATTACAAGAAGTAATAATTCCATTCTTTCTGGGGTAGTAGGGCTGTACCTAAACTACAGTGTCTCGTCCCTCCTCTAAAGAATTTTCAAGGGACCAGAAGAGTGAAAATACTGGGCATGCTTAGCTAGTTGAAGGGAATATTAAGAGCTGAAGAGGTGTCATGAAAAAATATGAAATTTGCCCTAGCTCTTGAAAACAGGATTAGAAATGGATTGAAATTACCAGGAAGCTAAATTTGGTAAGCAAGTTAAGTAAGGTAGAAACAGACCGCTTTGGAAGGTTATCAATTCTGTGATGTAGGCGAGACTGAGAGGGAGTGATTGGCCCAAAGTTACCTATTGAATTTCTGTAGCTGAGCATGTACTCATTGCAGATCTTTTCATTACCTCAGTCATTTTTGTCACAAATAGATGGTTTGGTGAGTCTATCTGGACTATACTGAATGACCTAAAGTCATAACTTTTTTTAAAAATTTCCTGGAAGCCATTTGGAATTTTATAGGATAAATGGTTAGATCCTTATGATAGCTGCTACTCTAATAAGGATTTGGATATTGGCCTTCTTTATATTGAATTCAGATTGCCAGTGAGTTTATTTTGCTTGTTCCTCTCTCTGTGCTTCTTGTCATCCAAAGCACATCAAAACTATCAACTCAGGCTTGGTTTTCAGAGTGTCACTATTCATTTTCCAGCCACTGAAATTATTTTTCCTTCAAGATGTTTTGATACCGATTATGAATTATGTGTTAAAATTTACAGTATTCTTTTCTCTTTAGTTATCAAAATCTTCATATGCAGAGACAGGTCCTATATAATGTTTTTTGTTTTTTATTTTGTCAAGCATAGATAAGATTACAGAAAAAGTATAAACATGATTGTGAATACATGAGATGGTTATGAATACATGTGGACATTAGGACAGGGACAGTAGGCACATTGATACTCTTATGCACTCCCCTTACTGACCTCTTAGGAATGGGGTGAGGTAACAGTAAATAGTCTAAGGTTAAACTTTTGGGGGTTTGGGGAAGAAACCACAGAGTCAGGTAGTGCATTCCAGGTATTGACCACTGTTGTTAAAGTCGTGCTTTCTGCAATTGAGTTTGGAGCAGTTTATCATAAGTTTGCATCTATTGTGTGCTCATGTATTGCTGTGGTTGAAGCTGAAGTAGTCATTGACAGGTAGGACATTATAGCAGATAATTTTGTGTGCTACACTTAGGTTAGAGCGAAGGTGGCGTAGTCTAAACTGTCTAAATCCATAATTTCAAATCTGGTGGCATATGGTATTCTGTTGCGAACAGAGGAGTAGAGGGCTCTTCTTGTGAAATATCTCTGGACATTCTCAATTGTATTAATGTCTGATATGCAGTGCGGGTTCCAGACAGATGAGCTGTATTCGAGAATTGGTCTAGCAAATGTTTTGTATGCTCTAGTTGATAGTACAATATTACCAAAGAAGAAGCTACACAAGATTAGGTTAACTACTCTTATGGCCTGGTTTTAGACTGCATAGTGCTTTTTTGATGTTGTCTTCTATAAAATCGATATGTATTAAGTTGTTGTAATTATTTATGGTATGATTAGGAAATACTGGGCATGACTTGTTGCTGTTTACAAAGACTGAGCCAAAGAATGTGTTAAAGAGGTTGGCTTTAACGTTTTCATAATTACTGTCTTTATTGTTAGGTCCTTTTAGGGGTGGGATGGATCTCGAATCTTTTTACAAAATTATAGAAGGCACGGGTGGATTTTGTACGCAAAAGGTTTTCCTCTTGTTTGATATGATAATTGGTGCATTCAGTCTTTATCTGGTGGCATAAGTTTTTGTATAGGCTTTTAAAGTTGGCTATGTAATCAGTTTTGTTTTTTTTGCAAAAGAGTTTTTTTTATTGGAGCTTCCTTATGTTATGGGTAATTTGTTTTTTCTGGTTTTGGAGGTTATTAGTGGTACATTAGTTTAATGACTCTTTTGACTTTGAGCAGAAAAATGTTATAATGGTCTTCGGCAGTATTACATCCATTGAATAGGATTTGCCAATCAAGAGATGAGTGGTCTGTTCTATGAGATCATAGTTGGCTTTTTTAAAGTTATAACTCGGGATCCCATCATTATGATTTTTGTAAGGACGTATATTGAGACAAAAGTCAATCATGCTTTGGTCACTGTTGGAAAAGGGTTCTTTTATTTGTAGTCCATAAATTGAGTTTAAACTGTTGCAGAAGATGAGATCAAGGCAGTTATTGTATATTAATAATACTGTAAGTAATTAATAAATAATTAATGTAATTAAGTAATTAATACTGTAATTGTCCAATCATTAGGAGCATCCAAGTGCTAGAAATACTAAGTTATCAGTGTTAAAAATGTATCTATATCCATAATTATACAGATTCTTCAGGGGAAAAAAATATATCTCAAGAATATTTGTGGCCTGAAGGAACACAGATAAAAGTAATGCTACACTTGCAAATAATTATGTTTCAATAGTTGGTGTAGTATTTCTGCTAACCACCCAACAGTATTAATTCATAAAGACAGACTTGCACAAAAATAATTCCAGATTATATTAACAGCGGCATCATTTTTAAGTTGCTGTTCTGTGGAATTTTTCTCCCAACCATATGTTTTACAAATTGAATTGTATTATTGTATTTATTTATTGTATTTATTGTATTTATTCTGCATGATACTAGCTCTGCTTGCTGACACTGATACCCTAGCAACCTTCCAACCAAACTACTGTAATGGTATTTAAACACACAGCACTACCTTTCAAGGCTATCCAGAAATTATAATTGGTCCAAAATGCAGCAACATGGGTAGTTACGGGCCTACTTCAGTAATCATGGGATATAATCTATCTGGTCCAGCAAATTTCGGATATAATCTCTCTGGTCCAGTATAGTTCAGATCTAAGATAGTTGCTTATATCCTTCCCTGAATAGGTGAAACACATATAAAGGGATATTAATGAACTAATATTTGGACTATTTCACTTTAATGTGCTATGCCAAGATTCAGTAGAAGACAAAACTCTGTACACATGTTTTTGAGGCTTGCTTTGCCAAAGTGAGGTTAAGCATTTCAAACCCATATATATGTGACTACTCATTCCTCTTAATGTGGATCCAAGCAGATTGCCAATGTTTATAAGAAAAGTGTTGCATTTCCTCCCTTCAACCGGTACTCAATTAGAAAGTATAAGACTGTTACAATTGCAATCTAAATTACTTACACGTGTCTCTTGCACAGTAAATGTCTTGTTTTAATTAAACTTATATGGGTGTGTGAACAGCTATACTAACAGCTATACTAATCCGATCCATCACATCTGCATATGAAACAGATTGCATTTAGCAGCACAGATGTAGATAATTCTTTTCTCATTTTTTATGAAGGTGAAAATTCTTAGACAAAAGATGATTCAAACCAATATTTCCTAATATTGATCTGTAATGTTTGATGGGGCTAAGGAGTTGTTGTTATTATTATTCATACCGGTACTACTCTTAGTTAAATTTCTATTTATTAAAATATGTCTGATACAAATGAATGATGAAATTGCTTGATGGAGAAAAAGTAACATTGAGTTCTGTGTGTAATGGTAGGGCCATTTGATGAACAGAAGGATGTATCTTATAAATTGTTCCATCTTCGTATTAAAAACATCCAACAATTTTCCACATATTTGTAATTAAATTAGATGTGATCTTATCACTTCCTCAGATTAAAATGAATCTCACATCAGTGTCCATTTTCATTCCAACATTTTAATACATATTGCATATATATTGCATTACCTAAAGTCCATTCTTAGGCATTTTGGTAATACTTCTTCAGTATGTTTTCTGGAGTTGATATCATTGCATCTGGTTAGCATTTACGACAAGCAGTTTTTGTGCCCTTGAGACCAGCTGTTATTACTACAATAGGAAAGCATAGTACTATTTCCTATGTGAAAAGAAATGCTTAATACTTTTCCTGACCAGATGTATTTAATTGTGAATAGAACAGTATGTATTTGTGGTAACAGTTAATCTTTGAAGACTCAAAAGTAAAGTAACATTTTAACCAACTATTTTTGTGGATAAGCTTAGGCTTGCTATTAAATTGGAATCCATTTCTCTCTACCAATATCCTTCTTTGAAGCAGATTAGCACCATGGAATTCATGACTCAGCTAAGCCCAAGACTCTAGAGGTTCACATTAATCATTAGAACACAAAACCTATTAAAAGAAATCAACAAGTTGGAAGGACTCACTGCTCCTCTAGTCCAAATGCCTGCTGATCCTATAAATTTGCTGCTATAGCAATTCATTTAAGTTCATGCCCCAGTCTCTATGTTTATACGTTGCAACTGTGAGATCAGATCACTGACTGTCTTTTGGCGAAATTCAGCAGAAAATAAGAACATTCAAAAATAACAAAGCCTATCAAAGTCTATTGTGAACATTATTCAGAATAGGGAGATGCCCTATTTGGAGTTTCTTTTAGACACTTTTACTTTTTATCCAAATGAAGATTATGAGAATTAAGGAAGGAGATAAATATCATTGGCAGTTTGATACTGGCTTTAATTAGGAGTCTTCTTCCAGACTGTATGAGTATAATATCTTCCAAAAAACACAAGAAGAGAGATTTACTTAATCCATTTTACTGTTCGCATAGTGGCCAAGCTGATAACCTGTGAGAAATGGAACATCAATAGACAAATACCAGCAATGAATGCTGAGAAGCTACTGTTTTTCAAGTTATAGCTAACATCTGACCTTAGTATTCATTGCTAGATTTACTGTATTCTCCATCAGTTTATTTAATTTTCTTTAAAAGCCACCCATTTTAGCAGCTATTGGGGTCATTTATGCTAGCCAGCTCCACAGTTTAATCTATGTTCTACATAGATTGAAATATTTCGCTGTACAGTGTACTTCATTCATTCAATTTCTATAGTTGCCCATTTAAAACAAAAACTTTGGGTATCTTACAGTTCCAAAACATCAAGTATTTACTATCTGATAAAGGATTGATCCTTGAGAATTGCAAAATTAGAGAAAAGATAGTTCTTATTTTTGTAATAGGACACCTTCTCATTTAAATATATCATTTCATACAATGAGGCACACAAAAGAAGACATTTTGAAGCCTTGTCTGGGCAGGTAATTTTTTAAAAAGCAAATACCATATCATGTTTTGGGTCTACCATGAAGATTATATTTGTGTTCTTCTATACATAGTTATACAACAGATCTTCCATTGATATAGACCTTTTACATTGGGAGTCACAGTGTATCTTCTTATTCTGCTTTTGGAGTTGCTTGAGTGTTTTTGAATATCTGAGGAAGCTATCATGTCTTTCTTAAAATCTGAAGTTCTGGAAAATGTCTGCTGTCTGTTGCCAGGAACATCTTCATATTAAGACTGTGAGTAAGTTTTAGAGCTGTGGATTCATGGCACAAAAGATGGAATATTTTACCTTAGCACGCAAGTCAAATTTATTTTGGAATAGCTTTATATTGTTCTCTCTCTTTTTCATATAAAATCTCATGAAAAGAGAGGGAAGCCTTATTTTATCAGGATGGGAAATGTAAATGATATTTCCATTGAGAGTTCAAGGCTGTAAAAATGTAGTTCACAGGAAAAAGCGGCTATTCATAATCTTTCACCATCATTTTTAAGACAACAGATACATTACTAAATGGCATCATATTGTGGTTTGTTCTAAAAATGCATAAAAACATCAACATTCCCACAAAGATTCTAAAATATATTTTGATTTTCAATTTGCTTCATATTTATTTCAATCCACATACTCATTGACAAAGATAGTTTAAGGTAGCCTTGAAATTACTGCATACATGGGACTTTCTGTACTTTAACAGAGGTTCCACTCCTACATACCTACCTTATATCAGAGCTATGTAGGTCCTCAGAGATAACAATCAGCACTTTGAATTTCAACCAGAAGCCAACAGGCAATACGTACAGCTCCTGAACCATTGGGGTCATCTTAGCATATTGGGATATGCCCATCATTACCTGGCCTATCACATTTTGTTTTTTCTGTCTTCTAAATGGTTTCCAAGGGCAGTCTCTTGGAAAGTTAGTCCTTAACTTACAACAGTTCATTTAGTGACCCTTTGAAGTTACAATGGCAGTGAAAAAAGCAACTTATGACCATTTTTCACACATGACTGTTGCATCATCCCCATGGTATGTGCTTAAAATTCAGATGCCTGGCAACTGACTCATATTTATGATGATTGCAATGTCCCGGGGTTATGTGATCCATGGACATTGTGACCTTCTGACAAGCTAAATCAATGGGGAAGACAGATTCACTTAACAACCATGTTATTAACTTAAGAACTGCAGTGATTCACTTAAAACTGTGGCAAGAAAGGTAATAAAATAGGGTAAAATTAACAATTGTTTCGCTTAGCAACAGGGAGCCAGCTGTCAGCAGAAGTAGCTTGCAATACTGCACTCTAACCAGGCTCAATTTTTTCTAGACTGACAGGCACATTTATGGATTGAGTATTGGAGTGCAGCAACCTGTCTCCTTAAAAAAAGATTGAAATGAATTCCCTTAAATAGAGATTGTACTGAATACCAGCAATCAGCAGCATTAAAATCTCATCACCATCCTGTCAGGTAAGAGAAGAAACCACATTGCATGTCCTTGGTCCAGATCTAAAAAGGAAGACAAGTTTAAAGTCCATATTGTTGTAAGAATATTTGGAATAACCTTGGAAGACTGGAGGAAGAGCCACAGTCAAAACATCCATAAAACAAAAGTTATCTCAGCCCACAGAAGGAAAAGAGGCATTGGAAGTATTTCAGAAGGGCTCTCCTTAGTTTTCTGGGAAGTAAAATTAATGAGGGGAGAAGTACTTTAAAAGGTAGTGTACGGTTTGTGCTTCTTGTCTGGCTACCACAAAGGGCTTACAAAATTGTGTTACAAGCTAATATCTCAGTTTTCTTAAATAAGATGAAACAAATTGGACAATTACCTAACATATGTGTTGCTTTTTTTTTTTTTTAGTGAGTAGCTAAGTAATAAGGAAAAAAGATCTGGTTCAGCTTGTTCTACAGTTAAGTATGTAGGAGACTGAAGCTCTTCTGAAGTGGATGTTAAACTTTTAAAAAGGGATTTTATGGAGACTTTTTACTTGCAGTAACAATAAATGCTAATGTTAATGAAGACACAAATGCCTTGAGTCATGGTTTCTTAAGTAACCTGCCAGCATTTGTTCTTGGCTAGTTCAACTTCCCAGTATATTTTTTTTAGTGTACAAGAATAATATATTGCCAAGTATTCTTGTCATTAGTTGCTTGGTTGCCTTAATTCCTTGTCTATTTTTTGATCTCCTTTATATATACTGCTAGCAAATCCTGCTTGGTTTATTGACTAATGTTTTTATAATCAAATCTCTGGAACAGATTGAATTCCAGACATCCTGTAAGCGTGGTGAAGCTGAACCAAAATAGAACTGTTGCACAACTGGCAGATTTATTTTGAATGGACATTTGCCATTTTGCTATTTTATACACTGTTTGCTTTGATGAATAAATAAATAGGAGGTGATCAACTAATGCAGTGCAGTTTCTTTAAATTTAAAGTTTAATCAATCCTGTCATAATCCACCATAGCTCCAAACAATACATTTCCTTAAAGTAAGATAATCATCAGTTGCCATGTTTCAAAATGTGAACACTTGATTGCATGCATCAAGACCAGCCATAACCATAGCTTAAGGTACATATTCATCATAAACATGGTTGCTAGTTCAGACAGGTTTAAGATTAGGCTGTACTTGTACTATTCTAAAAAATGGAGCAAACATCATTGTTAAAAATATTTTTAAATGTGCCAGAATTGCCTGGCCACTTTGACGTTCCCCTGAAATGACCTTTTTTAGACACCTACCCTCTGCAACTTTTCATTCTGCAAACTTTGACAGTATAATATTCTCCCAGCCTCAAAGCTGAAAAAAGAGCCAGGGAAGTCTGGCCAGTTTGCTTTGCCCTTGTATTGTGATGCAAGATGTACAAAAAGAGACTTTAAGCTCATTGTCAGCTGCTTCATTCCTAAAACCAGACAGTGTAAATCTATCATCTAATTGGCTGCGCTGATTAAATGTCTTACAGACACAGTCAGTAGGAATTTTCCTGAGCCTGTTAGTTTCTTTTTTAAAAATCTTTGTGTGTGTGTGTGTGTGTTAGTATAAGATATATACAAATTTACCATTATAGTTTACAGAACCTTTGAGGAACATAAAATGTTTCTATGTATTTATACTTTTGATGCAATTTTTAAATGAACATAACTTAAAAGTTGGCATCTGAAGATTGCAGTAAGGTTTATTCCTCAGTAGAATATAAATTGGCATTATTTAATATCATTGTAATATAGGCTGAAAAATAGAATACCAATAATATTAAAAATACATTCTTTCATCCCTATAAAATGTCTTTCAAGGGTAACAGTGTTATGTAGACTGAAGGAAAGGACTAAGAAAAAGAAAATACAGCTAAATCTAGTTTCTACTTCACATCAAATACTATTCATACATTTCTATTCTTGAAAATTTTGCTTTCCCTAAAACCATACACCATGCCATAAATGGCATTTTGCCCTTTAAAGTTTTCACGCTTCTCTTTTGTAGAAAACTTTTATTTTCTTTATCTTTCTCTTCTGCTCAAACTAGTCATTTTCCTTTACAGATTTGTTTTGCAAATAGATAGAATAGAATTGTTTATTGGCCAAATGTGATTGGACACACAAGGAATTTGTCTTTGGTGCATATGCTCTCAGTGTACATGAAAAGACAAGATATATTCGTCAAGAATCATAAGGTACAACACATAATGATAGTCATAGGGTACAAATAAGCAATCAGGAACCAATATCAATATAAGCTGCAGTCAAGGAGATGGTGTTAGGAATGATGAGAAGACTAATAGTAACGGTAATAGTAAATAGTTTGACAGTGGTGAGGGAAATTTACCCTCATTTATTCTCTTACTGTCAAACCATCTCAAACTACATTTTTGCATTATGTATTCACTTCTGAATGTATTAAAATCACATTCATTCAGCATCCAATTATCCATAACTATATCCCCCATCCCTTCTTGCTTTATCAGATATTAAAAGAACTCTTGGGTAGTCTGTTCCAATGGCATTTGGCTTACCTATATATGTCTCCTTACACAACTTACTCTCACTTCCTCAGAACAAAATGGGAACAATTATACACATCCACTTTAGCTTATTCTGATAAACTTTATTTCCTCTCAACAGACAACCTCCTGCTTCATACAAAAAAAAATCCATATTGAAAGACTATTCATTCATAGCATATTCTTATCCTAAAACAACAACAAAAATGTGTCATAAATATTCTTGCTCACATTGACAAATTTCTCAACAATCTGCTGAAGATACAAAATCAGATCTGCATATGCCCAGCAGGCAAAACAACTACATGGCATTTAGTAAGAAAAAAGAAAGAGAAAAATGTGTCCAAGAAAAAGGATGTGACAGAGTAAATAAGTAGTATATTCCTACCAACTTTTGGATCCATCCACTCCTTTTTAACTTTCTGCTAATTATAAAACCCAGAAGATTATCCATCAGGAAATAAAATTGTTGTTAGCAAACAGGTTAGCCATATGTTGCCTGAACCATCTGTCCTTCATTTCATCATCATCTACAGACTGAGAATCAGTTAACAGTCCCTGAGTGAGTAGAAATTACCAAAACAATCTTTGAACTTCCATTCCAATCTGTAATCATGTTGCAGAAACTATTAATTTTCAGATTTGTCTCTGCAAAAGCTTGGGACCACATTCAAAAAGTTAATTCTATCCAATAGCTGCATCCACATATGGCTGATTGCAGTCAGGAAATGAGTACCGCCTGATATTATTGTTCAAGCGGCTTTCCTGTATTTAATAATAATGTGTGTAAACCAGATTTCAGGTGGTCTGCCTCCTACTTTTCCTCTTCAGATCTTATGGAAAGAAGTTAGACTACCTGGAAAAATGGTTTGCTTGAGACTGATGTTCTAATGCAGGAAATATTATTAAGATATGTATTTCCTTTGCGATCCTGATTGTAGATTCAGGGTTTGAAAACTGGCCAGTTTTAATGAAGATCCTCTATTAATATTCAGTAAAATGTGTTCTATTATATCTTTCCCCGTATAAGGGTCATTTCAACTGGAGGTAATCATATATTGCTACAGGTATCTTTTATGATAGCATATCCCCATGGAAAAAAGTGACCATTCACAAAGGATGAATGGAATAAAATCCAAAGTCTACAATTGAAACTTAAAGTCATTACAGATTTTGACATGAGAAAGACAGCTGAAAATATGTTATAGAAATGCAGGAGACAGGGAAATAGAAGTGTCTCCCCAAAGATGCTTTTCCAAAAGGCAACAGAAGTTTCTGGGTTTTTTTTCCCTTTGAAAATGATTTGCTTCTCATTTAAGAACCTTCTTTGGTTCTGAAAACGTTCTGAACTGAATGACAAACAAAATGTTTTCAAAGATAAAAACCAAGAAAGTTCAGATGCCTTTTGGAAAAGTACCTTTGGGACAACCATGACGTTGATGATTGAGACTTTATATTGACAGGAAATAGAAGTGGTTTATGTTTCTTAATTCCACACTAGATCGTTACATTCTCTAAGCAGATTTCAATAATTCTCTGTTTTTAAATGTACTCATTTATTTTAAAGAAATAAATCTGATACAAAAACACATAAAAGAACTTGAATGAATAATTCAGAATGTAAAAAGGTAATACAAATAACAAGTCACTCAGAGTTGGTTATAAGGTAGGCAACTATATAAATGTTTTAAATAAATAAAATAATAAAGAAAGTTGGATATCCAACAAATTACATTATTTAGGTTTTTTTTTTCCTCTGAGGGAAGAATGAAGAAATATTCCCTTTCAAGCAATTCTCCTTTTGCATTAGAAGTGCTAAAAATCAAAATTGGTAGTTTCTATATATGGCATCTTTAATCAGTGCACTGGAACAATTGTTCTGATCATCCCAAAGGTTCTTTTTCAAGAGGCAACTGGACTTTTTGGTTTTTCTCCGAAGATGTTTCTCTTCTCATCCAAGAAGCTTCTTCAGCTCTGATGTTGCTCTAATGTTGAAAGCGGAAACAACCTATTAATTGGTATTAATTAGTATTTGCAACTCTCTCAAAATGGAATATCTCAGTATGTTGACGTGGTTGAAAAGTTGAGAAATGATAGTGTGTCTAGTGTGAAATATCATTTCAGAAAATAGAGGGCATCAAACTTATGTCTAGATGAGAAAATTAAATTATGTGATAGATGCTGTGCTTTGTACTTTCCTAATTGCTACCTGTTGCGTAAAGGTCAGCAAGATTTCTTATCATTTGCTAGGCTAAGCAACAATGAACTATAATCATACTTAACATTCTAGACTCATATTTTCTAAATCAAAGGTACATGGAGTGGTACAAGCACTAATTCATGATATAAATAGAATTTAATGAGAGGAGGTATTGAGTTTATTTATTTACATAGCTGTTTACCCCAAACCAGAACAGAGTCAATCCTGACATAAGAAGCACTTGTATTTTTTGAACAGTTGTTAATCTGTTTTGTCCTGTCTTTATGGTCCTTCATCAAAGGAAATAACGTGGGAGTTCCTATGGTTTTATAATCACTGGTCCCCTGCAGATAGATTATTAGATGGTAACAGTCAGCCAAAGTTAAAAGTGACCATGAGGAATGCAGAAAATCAGCATCTGTTTGGTCTTTTTAGTTGTACAGAGTTGTTTGGAAGTTGGGTGGCCTAAAAGTAATGAAATGAAATGACGCACCAGACTAGAAACCCAGATGATTTCTAGTGCTGCCTTGCCTGCAAAGCCAGCTGGTTGACTTTGAACCAGTCACTCTCTCTCAGCCCCAGGGAGAAGGCAAAGACAAGTTACTTCCACTTGTAGAACTTTAGCTACATTATCACCAATGTTATGTCACTTAGCTTTGTCCCACCTTCAGCCCTCAGGTTTCATAAAGTCATGAGTAGCACTGGACTCCCAGCTACTATCAGTGAATACCTGGTTAGTTTGTAATAGCACCAACATCATTTGTAACTGAATCTGATTTGATCTATGCATGCATGGCAGGAGAATATTACTGCCTCATTCCTGTACTCCAATGCCATCTCCACTAAATCCACTAAATTAAATATCTGATTGTGATGAGGGGATAAGGTGTTTAGGGGAGCTGATGATGGAAGGCAACAATGCCTTCAGAAAGAATAGAATAGAATAGAATAGAGTTGGAAGGGACCTTGGAGGTCTTCTAGTCCAACTCCCTGCTCAGATAGGAGACCCTATATAGAATAGAATAGAATAGAGTTGGAAGGGACCTTGGAGGTCTTCTAGTCCAACCCCCTGCTCATATAGGAGACCCTATATAGAATAGAAATAGAAAAGAATAGACTAGAATAGACTAGAATAGAAATAGAATAGAATAGAATAGAATAGAATAGAATAGAATAGAATAGAATAGAATAGAAACAGAGGTTGTAACATGAGAACTCCCTTACTCCATGCCGGCCTGGGCTGCCTTCCTTTTCCTTCTCCACTTTCTGCTGAGTCTTCCCAAATTCTTCCATTAGATGGTGGCAGCACATAATATGACCAGTCTTCCCTCAGGCAAGTTCTGTAAAAGAAAGAAAGAAATCAGAATTGGATTTTGCAACTTTGGACTATCCCGATACATACGGTATTCCTTTTCTTTGGCTCTTAAGCTGCTTCCCATCAGCGCCAATTCAAAGCAGTTTACTGCTAGTCCTCAGCCATTCATTTAATGACCATTCACAGTTACAATGGCATGGAAAGAAGTGACCTAGGACTAGTTTTCACACAGTGCCGCAGTGGTTAGAATGCGGTACTGCAGGGCTACTTCTGCTGCCTGCCGGCTGCCTGCAATTTGGCAGTTCGAATCTCACCAGGGTCAAGGTTGACTCAGCCTTCCATCTTTCCGAGGTCGGTAAAAAGATTTTTCCTCCTCTTAATTCTTTTAATACCACTGCTAAGCCCAGCGAATCATCTATAAAACCACGGTTAAACCCTGTGAAATCATCTCTACATATTTTCTTATCTGTTATTTCCTGACTTCCCTCAAAGTCAGTTCCAAACAATTCCACTTCCTTTCTTCCATCTTCCTCCAACAGGGGATCATGATCCATTTCCAAATCAGATTCGACCAATTCCAATTTCTTCTCATCCAACAGTGGGCCAAAGTCTTTTTCACCTTTCATTATTTTATACAAGTTTGTTATCATTTCAGCAAGTCTTAAAAATTCCCCATTTTTCTCATATTCCATCGTTTCCATAAAATTTTGTTGTCAATCCTTATGGTTTTATAATACTGTCTGTTTAAATTTTCAAGCAAAATCCAGTCGCTACAATAGCCTCTTTTCACCAGCAGATGTCCCCATCAATTTTCTTTTAATTTCTACTATCTGCTCAGTATATCAATACTTTGTAAGGGGAAAAACAGATCTTCTTTCTTTATACATTTCCTCCTTTCAGGTGCAAAAGCAAAGGATCCTTGCTTTCTTTAATTTAGATGTTGTGTTTTTTTAAGTCTCCTGCTAAAGCCCAAATGCCGAATCAGCCGCCATTTTAAAATTCTCTCCAGGCACTTTCTTTTTATGATTGGAAAAAAATAATCCCTCTTTCTTAAAGGGCCGGACGCACCAATCCACCCTTTGCTCCATTTCTCCACTCCTATGATATCTTTCAGATCTTTTCCTCCAACAAACGACATCTCTTTCAAAAAGCTCCTTTCGAAGTGGCTGTCCGGGCTTGGAGCAGGAGCCACCCTGCCTTCTCAGCTGCCGGGTTGAGGCTTCAGTCTGCACTAGGGGAAAATTGCCATTTCCCCGTTCATCCAGTTAGGTGCCCCTGTACTTCACTGTCCCTCCAGGACTGTTCAGGGTCCGGTTGGACTGAGATTTGATGATCTCCCGGGAGCTTCCCAGAGATCGTCATCTCGTCTGGAACAAGCCATGCCTTCTCCGTAAGTCCTTTTTCATGCTACTGTAACTTCGGTCAGTAAATGAGTGGCTGCAAGTCAAGGACTGCCCTGCGTTGAATCCATCTGGGCTTCTTGAAATGCCATTTCCACTTTTTGATTCGTTTTCAAAAAACCCAGGAGGTTTGGCCCCAACCTGATTCCAGGAAGAATGTTTCCCCCAGTTCTGAGACGAACGTCCTGCTTTTCCACAATCCGTGAAATGGTAAGAGGGTACCAATGACCCCACCAACGTGAAGACATTCCTGTTGTAGCGTGTGCAGCTGGTAGCTGATTCAGACAGTGAGGAGGCTGGAGAAGACTCGGTGCCAGAGGCAGGGATTCAGCCAGGGCCTTCAGAACCTCCGGAGGCTGTCATGAGAGGAGGAGGAGGAGGAGGAAGAGAGCCTGTTCTCAACGCATACATGTGTGTGCAGAGCAAGTGCCTATATACAAATGCACAACGTCTGGGGAACAAACAGTGTGAACTTGGGCTTAATACTTACAAAGAGAGAAGAAGTAATAGAGGGAGTTGAAACTGCAGGAACCTTGGGTGAGAGTGATCATGTCATACTAGAATTCAACATAACACAATTACAAACAATAGAACACAGTCTTAGATTTTAAAAGAGTTGATTTTAATAAACTCAGAGAAAACTTGGGAAAGATTTATTGAATGAAAATCCTAAAGGGGAAAAAAAACCAAGAATCTAGGAAAACTCTGAAAAATACCATAAAAGCCCAGACCAGCACAATACCTCCGAGAAAGAAATCCAAGAAAGAACCAGCATCGCTGCACAAAGATCTCTCTGACAAATTGAAAGACAAAAAGGACAAGTACAAAAAATGGAAAGAGGGACACATAACTAAGGCAGGATATCAGTAGATAGCCAGAATTTGCAAAGACGAAGTCAGGAAAGCAGAGGCTCAGAATGAACAAAGACTTGCAACAAAAGTCAAAGATAATTTTAAAAAGTTTCTTACAACATATAAATAACAAGAAAACAATTGGTCCACTAAAGAGAGAAGACAGCAAGGAAGTAAGAGGCTGCAGAGAGAAAGCAGAGCTGCTCAACTCATTCTTTGCATCGGTCTTCACGCAAAAAGAAACTATAGTCCAACATACAAAAAACAGAACTACAAAAAACAGACTGGAAATAAAAGTTAAAATGAGCAAAAAAACCAGCAAGAGAACATCTGTCTGATCTTGATGAATACAAATCAGCAGCACCGGACGGATTAAACCCGAGCTGGCAGATGTCATTTCAGAGCCACTGCATCACATCTTTTAAAAACCCTGGAACTACCAGAGACTGGAAAAGGTCTGATGTGGTTCCCATCTTCAAAAAAAAGGGGGGGGAAACTGACCCAGGAAACTACAGATCAATCAGCCTAACATCAATACCTGGGAAGAGGCTGGAAAAGATAATAAAAAACAGATCTGTCAACACCTAGAAAAGAATAAAGTAATAACTAGCAGCCAGCATGTGTTTGTTAAAAACAGATCATACCAAGCCAATCCTATTGCATTCTTCAACACAGTGACTAAATTAGTAGACCAGCAAAATACTGTGGACATAATATACTTAGGGTTCAGCATTCGACTAAGTAGACCACAACCTACTTCTTCATAAGCTAGAAAAAAGTGGGATAGATAGCTTCACCACCAGATGGATTCTGACAACTGGCTGACAAACCATACTCAACGAGTAGTCCTTAATGGGACAACTGGACTGCCATCTGTCAGAGAGGGTGTAGGGTCTCCTGCTTGAGCGTGGGGTTGGACTAGATGACCTATATGGTCCCTTCCAACTCTGTTAATCTGTTAAGGGACAGAACTGCAGAGACTTTCTCAGCATGATCAGTTCTCCTTTGCCTCCTTCCAGGATTTCTTTCTTTCCTTTTTTAAATCTACCTCTTCCCCTACTTCCTGGCT
>JANHFT010005927.1:8209-21942 GCA_032467955.1 Pseudoxenodon macrops | reverse complement strand
GGTTAGTCAGACCCCGTTGCTAGTTAGCCAACCAGCAACGGGCATGAAACTATATGTAGATGGAGGAAAGGCAATCATCCTTAATGGGTGATTAGGATATGCATAGGGGATTAAGGGGAACACAACAGAACACAACAGTAGCTATGTTCATCTGAGATTCTCTGGTGTTCAGAAGTGTTGCCTGAAATTGGATGTGACAGTCTCTTTGTTAAAATTGGCACTAGGGATCATTTGAGAGTACCAGCTTTTATGTTGCATAGCAAATTTTCTACCTGAGCAACTTGACTCTATGTCTACATAAGCAATGGCATTCACCAGGCTTATGGTCTTGGGGGATTTTATTTTGCCTTCTGAAGTCTGAAATAGCCCAGGAGTTCATGGCACCATAGATGTGGGAATCAAGAAGTTAGTAAAATGTCTGATCGGGATAATAGGTGCCACTACAATATTGAAATCTGCACAAACACAGCTATTTATTGTGTATTTGCCTGGCAGAGTGGCATGGCTCTGTCAGGCAAGCCTAACTAGGACGTCCACAGGTGTAATCTTTAGCTGAGTCATATATATATATCCTTTCAGCCCCAATCCAGGGGCCATGCAGGCAGTTGCTTCCATGACAAACTATTTTTTTATGTGTTAAACTTAAATTTTAATCAGAAGTGGGTTCTGAATCTTCTTACTGCCCATTTGGTCAGGGTTGCGCCTTGAGCGTGCGCACAAAGCGTGTGAGCGAGTGTACACACAGCAGTCAAAAACTAACTTCTGAGCATGTGCAGAAGCAAAATCCAAGATGGCAGCACCCATGGAGCCATCGACAGAACTGGCTCCGTGACATCACCGTGGAGTTACTACTTACTCTATAGAACTGGATAGAACTGGTAGGAACCCACCTCTGATTTTACTGATAAAGAAATAAAGGGAGACTAGTATAGATCTATTTCAAGCTATTTAGCTCTCATTAGCTAGCCATACCCTTCTGGGATTTGAGCTTGAGCTGCTTGCATGCTAGGCAGTTGTTTTAACCTCTATGCCACAAGTTCTTCTCCCTTTATCAGTTGAACCAGGGAAGAGATTAAATATGGTTTCATTTTGTCAGAGTACCTGACGTACCCAAATATGGGATGGAGCATATGTGTGTATGTGTGCGTGTGTGTAAATATATCCCAATAGGAAAATAAAAAGTTTCTGTTTAGTATAGTTTCTCTCAGATGCTTTAGGTCAAGGAAGCATGAGATGAAATAGTTCAGGACAGAGTATGTTTTTTAAGAGAGTCAGAATGCCCTAAAAATTAAATACTCTTAGTTTAGAAACTAAGTCAATTACATTGCTATTACTCTTCTCAAATATGGAAGATGCAATTGTGTTGAAATAGAATAGCAGATGCACATATGGAAGTTTCTGCTTTTGGCAAATTTGAACTAGAATTTTACATTGTTTCAGCATCAGTACATTTTGAATGCCTTGTATTATACATAATTATAAGATATTACTAGTTTTAAAATTAAAACAAACTATATATACATCCTGACAAATCTTTATGAACCTACTGAATAGAAATACTTTACAGACAGTTTGATTGATGGGTCTTTTTCTTTCTATTGTCTTAACATAGATTTTTGCCCCTCCATCATCTACAGTCACAGCATTTCTCTGATGCAATCCTTATGTCTTTAACACTGTAAAGAGAATGGTTTTTTTTAAAGTTCTACTTGTTCTCCAGATGTTGAGAGACAAATAGGGACTTGGGAACTATGAATATTTGGAACTTTTCAAACCAATGCAATGAAAAATACATTGTCATTGCACATTTTAAAAGCTGCTCACAGAGGAAAACAAAAGGGTTATTTTTTTTTAAATGTAAAAATTAAAAACAGGATCCTTAGAAATGTGGAGATTCTAAAAATCTTGAGGTAATCGTGTTTAAATATTAATCATAACATATATGTGTTTGGTTAGGTTATTTTGTAGGATTGTAATCATTACAAATTAAAACACATTAGAGGAAGGCGGATTATGATTGGATGGTGGGAGAAATTTCCTAACAATAATCACAGTTGACAATGAAACCAACTACTGAAAGAGATTATGAATTTGTTTAGATGATGGTTGGCCTAAGGTTGGACGGCCCTTCAGCTAGGATGCTTCACATTGGATTTCTGCATATACCTAAATGTCTTCTTCTGACATTACATTTTGATAATTAGTGAGGAAAGATGAAAAGGTTACATCCAACTTTATATACTTACTTGAGAATGAACCTCATTGTGGACAGATTAATATCTTCCTATTTCTTAATTTGATATGTTTGTATAACACAATAAAACATAAGTATATGATCTAGGAAAACATCATTGGAAATAAAACTAAGAAACAACTAACTATTCTGTGTAAGGACTCTAGCATTATTAATAAACAAAAAAAAGCAAATCTAAAAAAATTCAGGTTAGGAATTCTTAGAATGAATGTATAAAATGTTGTATACCTTAAAACCAATCATTGATGAATGATTTAGCCAACAACTTGTAATCACAGTGGATCTTAATAAGTATAGTCATCCATAAATCATAATTAGGGTTTCCATATTATCCAAACATCCCTATAATTTGATAAAGTAATGCATTTATCAAAATTGTACAAATTTTGATAAACATTTTTACAGTTTTTACTGGCTCTTACTGATTTCAGGTAACAGGCCAAAGAGCTGGCAGATACTAAGGTTAGTGACTTCACTAAAGATTCTTGTCTTCTGTACAAAACAATGTTTTACTATTGTCAGTGGATCTAAATTGAAAATGTAAAATGGACAGTTCCAAATTATCAGGACTCTGGTGAAAAGTGTGATCAGTTAGGAGTCATGGGGAATATCACTGTGTGAGAGAAAGAAAATTATGTATTTAGAGAATTACGTTAAGTCACTGTAAAATATTTGAGGGGAAAACTAAGAAAAATATCAGTAACATTTTATGTAGCTCATGCTTTACAGGGGTCCTATATTCAGATTCAAAGCAAAACCTCAGATTCCACAACATAGGGAATTCTTGGAATTTAAGTTAAACATTGCTAAGAAATATTGTTCTATAACATCTATTTTATCAAGCCTGCTGTCAAATCTTTAATCAAAAGGAACAGCTCTAAGGGATGAATTTATTTCTTCTTGAGACAACCAATAAGTGACAAAATACATTCCATCTCTAGCTGTGAACTTCTTGCATTTTTATTTACTTCATTATAGAACAACATGCAGACATATGAACAGTAACAAATATGTACAATTATTTTATTTTAATTATGCTAAATTATGAACAATCACTTAAGAGTCCCAATATAGAATTGCCTTTGGTGAGATAGGTGGCATAAAAGTTTAATATAAATAAATAGATAAATAGATGATGAAAGAAAGAAAGAAAAAAAGAAGGAAGGAAGGAAGGAAGGAAGGAAGGAAGGAAGGAAGGAAGGAGAAGAGAAGAGAATCTAACTTCTCCTGCTATTGGTTCAAATACAGTGTCCCTCATGTGATTGGCTACTTACCTTTATGGATCAGGATTTAAGGCTCCTTTTCTCAATCTATTTCACAAATTATTAAGATGATTTTCTTTTCTTTTTTTACATGTACGAGGATTTGAAATGTAAGACAAAAAGCAAAACTGATGGCAGATAACTTTGCTCCATGATTGGCAATAGACCAGGAGTGGAAGGTGAGGATAATGGACTAGATAGCTTTTTTTGCATTCTCTTATTGGTCAGTTGGAAGTTTAGGGTGTTCATTGTATTTTCTTATGCTCTTACAATATCTACATGCAGATGAATACAGCTGGCTTTGATGTATTTTGAGGGATTAGAGAATGGAAATAGTGATTGTATGGAAATCGACATCGGTATCCCACATCTCCAAATCAAGGATGCAGAGATTTAGAAAAGCAAAACCTATGTTTCCTTTTCTATTAAAAAATAGAAATTTGTTTGGCCTGGTAAAAAGAGTGGGTAAACCTTCAGAAAAAGAGATTACTTGAATTAGAGGGCCATGAATTAAGGTTTGGATGGCATGGTTATCTATGGTATGATAAAACTAAAGTTAATGTTGATTTTAATAACCACTTTGCTAGACATGCCATATTAAGAGTTTGGAATAAATATAAAACAAGGTTCTCTATGAAGTTGCCTCTTTGGGTGTCCCTTCAGGAAGCCCTTTTTGGAAAAGAAATGGTGGCAAAGCCAGACTGGTGGACATATGATAAAATACTATCTTTCAATTCTGGTGACCCTACACTAAAGTCGAGGGAAGAACTTGAATCACGAGATTATGTTTGCCATTGGTTTACAATATCAACAACTGAAAGGTGTAAATTAGATAAAAAGAGTTATTGGGTTGATTTTGTTAAAATGGATTGGAAATCTTACTGTGTGGGAGTGATTAACATATTTTTGCTAAGATTTATAAAATGTTATTGAAATTGAATGGAAAGTGAATATGTAAAATTGTATGATTCAGTGGGCAAGGAATTTTGGATATAATGTGATGTTTGAACAATGGGAAAATATGTGGACAAAGAGTTTAAAATTTACACTAAACTATAATTTAAAAGAAAATTAAAAAAAAATTATAAGATGATGTATCGTTGGTATTTAACACTGGATAACTTATCTAGAATGTATAATTGTATTCGAAATGAATGTTGGAAATATAAAAGTAAAGAGACTTTTTATCATTTTTGGTGGGCATGTGATAAAACAAAGAAAAGTTGGAGTAAGATTCATATTTTAATACAGAAAATTATTAAAATGAAGATAAAGATGAAACCAGAAACTTTTCTTTTGGGTTTAATAGAAAAAGACTTGGAGAAAAAAATTGGAACTTTGATCTTTTATATGTTGAGAGCAGCAAGACTACTGTAAGCACAAAAATGGAAGGACATTTTTGTTCCCACCATGGACAAATGGCTGCAGAAATGGCTAAATTGACCAGTTTGATGAAAGAAAAGAATATAAGTACCTTTGTTGCCATGTGGAGACATTTTCTGACCTTTCTGCTTGAGATGGAAAAAAAGACGAAACTTTGATTTTGGGTTTTACCGATTAGATCGATAGATGTTTATAGAAATGGCTAGTTTATATTACTATGAAAAAGCAAAAAAAAAAGTGGTTTAATGTTAATGCTTTATTTTACTGCAGTCAGAAATCACTGCTTTTTTCCCATTTTCCCAGCTCTTCCTCACTTCTCTTTCCCCCTCCTCCTGTCTTTCTATTTACTTTTGTATTTTGTATCATATTTTATAAACTACCAAAATGTTTTTTAAAAATGTTTTTTTTTTAAGTCAAGACTTGTGCAGCAAGCAGCTCTAAGCTGCTGTGTTTATTATTTAAATTTTCCACAGTACTCCTCATCTGGAATCACATTAAGGGAAATGAAAATTAATCTGCCTAACATCCTACTGTATAAATTTCCAAGGAACAAGTGATAAAAGAAAAAAAGGTACATTTCTCAAAGGACCCCTTAAATGTGAAGGTCAAAAGTGAAGCAAACATTCCACAGAAATCAGAGACCACTGATGAATGGACTTTGAGAGAATGTCTTGTACTATTGCAAGTTCCATAACTATGATACAATTTTTTTGACAAAGTGATGATGGCTCTCATTTTATTGACTGTTTTCCTTAATATTTTTGAAACAATCTATAGATAGTTTCCAGCATGAAAACTATCTTATTTCTTAAGCTCTTATTTCTTAAGAGTTTTACATTCAACCTCCTTCCATTTAAAAATCTATCACTTTTAAAATTTACCTCTTGTTCAACCTCTGTATTTTAAAAACACTCTTTTATATTTAAATTTCATATCCCATGTCTTATAGCTAAAAATTAAAAATAGAATAGAAGGTGAAAACGTTTTTGGTGCTGGACATTGTCAATAGTTTCTGCTACAAATTAAGTTTAAGAGACATGGGTTTTACATGAAGCAGAAAACATGTATTGCCACAAATTTCTTTTTGTGTATTAAAAATAGCCAGGGAGCTAAACTGCTTCAACTTCAAATTGAAGATTATCTGTACTTATGAAATTTTTCCATTTCAGCAAAGATTATTTCTAACTCCGTCCAAGCATTCTGAAAACAGCTAATCTCAATTCTTCTGCTCTGCATTATGTCTGTAACAGCTCAATGCTGGCAAAATATTATTCTTTCATTTTTCTGTTAAATCCACCTCACAAAATATATAGTTCCCCAGACCTGATCTTTAAGCTCTATGGGTTACATTTCATGAGACTTCTATTCTTGTCCTAAATCGTGTTCTCTTTCTACTTGGCAATGTAGGGGGAAAGGAAAAATATCAGCAATTTTGAATAAATCAATTATTTAACACTCATACGTTGAAATATAATATCTTAAATTCCAGCCAAACAATACATTCTAACCAATATATGAGAAGGTATGCAATGGAAAATGTGTTGAATATAACTATATTTAAACATACTATTCCTTCTAATTCTTACAACTGAGAAAAACAACTACATACACATACAAAACATATATATGAATTCATTGGCTCCAAACTTTCAACAGAAGTCTAGGAGGTACTAAATAATATGCTGCTAGTACTACTATCTTTGTACAAATGGATTACTTCAGTTTTTTTACTTCATTCGATAACAGTCTCCAGAAACTTGTTTTAAACCTGAATTATTTTTAGCATGTCAAGATATTTTCCATCATGAAATAATATCTCACATCTAGGATGTGGCAGAAAAACTGAAAGAGAAAAATGGAAAGCAATAAATGAAGTTGTAAAGTAAAAGCCAAGAATAAACGTGTCCTATTGGATAGAGCATCTGCACAGAATATTTTATTTATTTGTCTTCCTAAATTAATTATAGTTTCCTACCACAATAGACTCTGGGTATTTTACACAATGTAATGGTAATTCAAAATTTAGATAAAACTAAATAATCTAGACTAAAAATAGCCATTAAAACAGGACAACACGCATCTCTTTCCCGACAACATATTAACCTCAGTCCTGGAACTAAAGCCAGGTTTAAGGGTTTCCAGAACCACAGGACAGAGGTGCCATCTGTATCTCATCTGTATCTCAATTAACCATTCATATTTTATCAGTTGGATACAAAATAATAGAATTAATTCTAATACTACAAGAAAAGAATTTTGGAACACATACTATTCCTTTAACATGAATTAAATGAACTCTCTATATCCTCAAATCCTTATTACTGAATAAAAAGTAATGAGAAATTCAATGAGTAGCAAGGTTATTTTCCGTTTGTTCCATTCCTAGGAAAGGTGACCAAAGTTAGTTTCTTCCCATCACCAGACTAGAATCCATGGATCTAACTAATTCTATCTTGCAAAAATGTTCTACTTAAGATCATCACTACTTACTTGATCACTTTATCAAAAAGAATGCATTTGGCATTCGATTAACATTATACCATTGTATGGATTCAAGGTATTTTTCATCTATAGTCATACTGTTGCTTCCATAAAGAGCAAGAGCCCACTTTTTCATGCAATTAAGCATTTACCATTCCCTGGATCCCTCCAACCAGCCCCCCCTTGGCTAGTTCACGTTAAGCATTATTGACAAGGTAAGCTACCTCTCCCCTTTTAACCATTATGAAAAAAAATAGTTGGGAAAATGTGGGATGTGCATGCAGGTTTCTGGAACAGAGTAAAAGCCTCGCTGCCAATCAGTATGGGAGGAAGAGTAATGTCTGAGTGTCAGAAAAGGTGTGTTTATGTATGTGACAGGCAGTTACATGTCTATTTGTATATGATGGGGAGACAGAAAAAAATCAAATAGCTTTTAAAGATTTAATTATTAAAATGAATTCATTTATGATGTTTAAAAATGTCTATATTCTTCTTAGCACTAATTACTTATTGGTCATGATCTTAGCAAGGCATACCAGTAAAAGACCAATGAAGTTCTCATCTATGAACACTATTTTCTCAGATCTTTGACCCAGAACCAGTCTTAGAAGTAGTATTTAGATTTGTGGGGAACCCCATAAATGTAAAAATCACATACTGTAAATAGTGATGAAGGGTGCATAGGTATTTGTCTAAATCGCATTTGATCTGATTATTAATGCCTTTCTGCCATTCCATCTTGTGCATAGCTTCAGAGTCATGATATGGAATTATTTTTATGAATTTTGGAATAGGTATTGTGTATAAGCAGCAATTATTTTGGGTTTTGAAGGGGGCGGGTCATGCAAGGACAATATTAATTTGGTTCGCTTTTGGTTTAGAATCTAAAGTTTAGATGAAGGCACTTCATTATGATTGCTCAACATTGGCTTCAGAAGCATGACCATAATTGAATTAAAGATATTTTCCTGTCCAACAGGGATTGCACAGAACAAAGCAAAGTCAACCCAGAGATCCATACTGAACATACCAGAAGATGAAATATGCATTGATTGTACAGGTACCAACACAGTTTCAGGACATATGCTGTTGATGACCATACATGTGCAAGATATCACATTGTGATGCAGGGGTGAGTTCTGGATCCTGCTACTGCTGGTTTGCTCAGGAACACTTTGCGCATGCTTCACACGCCACACGCACATATGTAGTATTATAAAAAAACAAGATGGCAGCACCTATGGCACTGCCAAGAGAACCAGCTTGGGGACATGGCAGACCTGGGTCATTGCAGGTTCCAGCAAACCAGGCCGTCAAGTTACTAATGGTTCCGTAGAACCAGTCCGAACCAGTAGGAACCCACCTCTGCTGTGATGGATGATATGAAGTTACTCTAACTAAATGATTGTGAGAAAACTCCTTTTGTCTCATTTTAAAGCAACTAAAACATGTAATGGAAGTGAATTCTTGCCTGAAGCTTAAATCAGGCAAGAACTTATCCCTAGCTGTGGCTTCAACTCTCAGACTTTTTCCTTCATCAATTGTATTGTTCACTCGACATTATCTTAAGCATGCAGTATTAGTCACCAAATATTTTCTGGGTTGTCTTTTCTTGTTATTATCTTATTCCTCAGGGCAGTCTATGTCAACATCCAAATACAAAGGCAAAGCTCTTGGTTTCTGATATATTATTTGGATGATCCTCTCCTTCAAGTTTCAGCATATTTGTGAGGAAGGCCTGAAAGGGCGCAGGTGTGCATGGCATTTACTTTTTGTCTTCTCCAAAGTATCTATCCCAGGTTTCTGTTAATGCTTTGATTTTCCACTGTACCTCCCATACCTCAAATCAATAAAGAAGCCGTCAAGCTATAGCATCAGTATGATATCCAATCAGATAACACATCTTTGATTGCTATATTACAGGCTAGAGAGCCATTGGGAGAAAAGAAGATGACTGCTCTTTGAGGAAGCAGTTTAATATGGAGCAGATCAGAATTTGATGATTAATGTGCCATTAAATTTGTGTCGACTCTTAATCACCACATAGATTTTCACTATCCCCTAACCTGGTCCTTCAGCTCTTCCATCTAAGTCATAACTTATTTGCAAATTCTGATACTTCCCAACTGGGGGGAAATCAGCATATATTTGAAAGAAACATTTTGAGGAAAAACAAAAACCAAAGGAGAGATTTGGAAGACATTCATTATTAAACAAATAGCTAGATGTAAGTTTTGTTGTAGGTTTGGTTTAAATCTACAGATCAATGAAGTAAATACATCATTGACTGATAAAGGACTAATTTGTTATCTAGACATTCTGCTTTACTAATAGTCAAAGAATGACTGTTAGACAGTAAATATGTTCAGTTCTGGAAAACTATGAGCAAGTCACTAGCTCAATTTAAGCATCTTGATATTATTATAATACTTAGTCATCTTTTGGGTGGGTGGTATTTCTGCTTGTCTGTCGATTCAACAGTCTGCAGTATTCTTGGAAAAACAGCCAGAAGTTTGACAGGTAATTGGAAAGTATTGATTTTAAAAAAAAGTGAACCAATTTTAACACTCACACATTCAGTAGCCCTGCTAAAGGCACTTCCCATGGGAGAACTAAGGTTACATGCATGTTTGGCCCACAACTTTATTTGATTAAAACCAGCTGTTGGATTTGTGTCAGAATATTCCTAGCATGGGGAAGTTCATCTGGCCTTATAGTAAGTTTAAGTAATAAAATTCCAATGTGATGGAAATGAAATAGATCTGGCCTCAAGACTATTGTTACTAACACTTCTGCAATAAATTTGATAATTTTGTAACTAATCATTTAACACACACACAAACACACTTTTGAAAACAGTCTAAATGTGGCTCTTGATTCAAGACAACTTGCTCTGATCTAAATGTGTAGCTGCTTATTTGAGTTACAACAGACCTTTGATATTAATATAATATGGATGGAAAAATATATCAATCAGCTGTGTAATCCTATGCCACAGCTTACCAAGTGGGAATTCATGTTATTAAAATATAATGCCACATAACTTTTTTGGCTACAAAAATACTTAAGGAATGTTTACTTCTTTCGCAAATGGAACATCCAAATAGAGACAAATGAAACATCACATATATACTGTGTGCAATTCAGAATTGGCATATGATCACTATAAACATATCTGATCCAGTCTCCTTTTGTTCAAGAGTTAGCAAAATGTAAAAGCAGGAAACTGAAAGTCTCAATTTAGTAAGCAAGAAATTTTGTAGATTTCCCCCCCCACTTGAAGTTCATTTGTTGCCAAGGAATTACAAAGGACAGTCTTCAATCACATATCGAAGCAGCTTTAGAAGACTGAAGCTTTCGTCACAAAGTTTGCAATACTTAGTTATTTCTTTGTAGATAAACTTTTCTAAATAGCTTTAGAAACTTTAAAGAGTACTGCTGTTTATAAACCATATAAAGAAAATAAAAATGTTAACTTTCAATACACAAAACAGACCCAAAAAAAGGAGGAACCACATTTACATGTCAACCCTTCTGATGTTGTTTTTATCACTCAGAATAAAATTGTATAAAATTTTGCATTACGCAGCCAACAAAAAAGTAGACTGTCGCTTGTGCAAATAGCTTGCGGTACTTGATCAAAATAGATTGAAATTATAATGATATAGTCACAAAATGTTTACTGGAACCATTAAAAAGGCATCAGAGACATAGAATATTGCAAATAATGGAAACCGAGTTAAATATAATAATGAGAAATGCTGCTCTTCCGAATACTATTGTGTAATCAGAGAAGAAAAGGGAGCAAAAAATTGAAGTTAACATTGGTTTCATATTTTAGAATTTCTAATACATGAAAACTTAAAAAGAAGTAGGTTTATCATATCCTTAAATAAAACATGCAGTAATAAGCTAAATATATTGATTATGTAATGAACCATGAATAAATCTAGTTTAATGTTAAGTATTCTATTCACTTACTTATTCACTTTCCACTTTGGATGACAAGTAGAGAAAATTCAGAGTATCATCCCTGAAATTTATCCTGAAAAACTCCCAAATTCAAAACAATTTGGAAATGTTGTTTGACAGTGACTTTAACCTTAGACTATATACTGTTGAGCTCACCCCATTCCTAAGAGGTTGCGTTTGATCTCAAGAGGCTGGGTTGGGCATGACCAAGGTAGGAATGGCCATCTCGACGTTACTCATGTCGGGGGGGACTGTGTTGGCCTGAACACTCCCGAGCTCCGTTTTCAACTGCGACAGCTTCCTGCAACCCTCTGCCAGCAAACATGGAGTGTGGGAGGACCGCACGTGGCCTCCTGAGCTCCGTTTTCATTGGCAGAGGCACTATAGGCCAGTCCTTTTCTGTTTCTAAGGCAGCCCTATGGGTCAGATCTAAGCACCCTGTGGGCCAGATCCGGTGCCCGGGCCTTGAGTTTGACACCCCTGCCATAAGTGATCTCTATGCCCAAAAACAGCCATTGGATCCAGTAATCCTTTTTTAGTAAATTCATAAAACATTGTCTTCTCCACTTCAAAACAAGTGGTTTCAATGTCCTAGAATTTTAAATAACATTTTAAACTACTTAAACTGTTCTTTCTTTTGCACTGACCTTTGTTTCAATAAATATTTAGTTTCAACCTAAGTCAACTAATAGTCTGGACAAGTGAACAATGATCTAATTTGTCAATTAAAAATATTTCTGGTTTGTTTCTCTGCAAGTGCCATTCTTGCAGTTACTTTGCAATTAATTGCATACTAAGCATTTTGTATTTTTCTCCCAGAAAGTATTAGTCATATATAATTATGGCAGACTTCCCTATGTTTGTGGAAGCTAACAGAAGTTGGTTGCTACCCAGCTTTGCAAAGTAAAGTTGCACAGCTAAGCAAACATAGTGTATAAGTGATGAAATCAGAAGTTGGATACACTTATTTAAGCTAAAAATGATGAACGTATCTGCAAGAAGAAGAGTAATGGACCACTTTTGAGGCATTCTGATCCCTAGTATATCTCTGAGTCTCAGCCAAATGTTTCCAATAATCTTACTCATACTTTCCTCTCAAAAAGCACTCCATTTTTAAAAGCCTTTCATTTCTCCAAATAGTGACTCAGACTCTGTGAAATCCTAAAGCAGAGCAGCTGCTTGGGGTTCCAGACTCCCAAAATGATGACACTAGTTAAAACAAAGTCATAAAGATAACTGCATCAAAATGTATTTTAAAAAATTAAGTACAAGCTGGAGCTGACAAAAATATGTCCAGAAGTACATAGGTTTAACAGCTACAGTAAAAGAGAATAGAGAACCTTTAGAGCTTCCAAGCCAGGATATAGAATCTGTTGGTGACCATTCTTATTCAGGAGATAATAATATATAAAATTATTATGAAAAAATGTGAACAATATTCTATTATAGCATCCTTTCTTGCAGTGCAATCTACACAGCTCATACAATTTTAGAGGATTTGTTCTAGAATTTCAGCTTCTGATTGCTGGGAGATATCCTCTGTGTATTTGTCTCTTTTTTGGTTCTTGACCCTTGGGAAACATCCACAGCAAAGGATGGAATGAATTTGCAATATTACTGTTTTTCTCTGTCTTCCCCTCTGGCAAAAGAAGAAACAATTTCCAGAGATGCAGTCTGCAAAGGAACTACATCATCAGAGAAATAAAACTAAAGTTGAAGACAGTTCAGTTTCTATGGGTTCCAAACCACATTCCCATTCTTGAAAGAACAACACTGGAAATAATTTTCTTCAGGTTCTTTGGTATAAATTAAAATAGCCTTGTGGCACTTGTCACAAAGGTGTTTTTCAAAAGGCATTTCCCCCCCCTTGAAAACATTTTGCTTGTGGCACTTATTATGAAGTATGATTCTTTATGTTTTTTTAGAGTTTAAATGGTTTGATAAAGGCCACTGAATCAATCATAAGGATATATTTAGAAGACAATCTGGACTATTGAACTTTCCAAAAAGGGGGTCAATATATGGATAAACACACAAACAGAATACATTTCAATTCTTTGCACTCAATATGCAACTATCTAGAAAGCAGCTGGGCTTGGAAAAAGTCATCTGTATCTGACAACATTCTTTCTCAACATTATCTCCATGTGTGTAAAGGTAAACAATTGCAAGGGCTTTCCTTGCAGAAATCCAAAGGAATGATGAATGGATAACATATGAATTAAGAGTGCTATTTGCCTAACAGTTACCAAATTGTAATTTCTGAATACTGGGAAGTGATCAGACAGTTGTTATGCTATCATATTGCTAAGACTGCATTACTGTTACTATTAGACTTCTCATTATTCCTATCACCATCTCCTCCCACTTACGACTGCAGG
>JANHFT010005926.1:17153-27916 GCA_032467955.1 Pseudoxenodon macrops | reverse complement strand
CACGCCCACCCAGATTTTGTGGCTCTCGGTGTTTTGTTTTCTATGGAAAACAGGTCCAAGTGGCTCTTTGAGTGTTAGAGCTCCACAATTGATAGGGCTTTTGGTTAGGATAGGTAGGGGGGAAAAGATGCCATTCTAGGAGGGGACTCTATGGTGAGGGAACTGGGCTTCCGGTCGGCAGAGGAAAAGGGACACCGCACTAGGAGGGGACTATAGGGTGGGGGAACCGGACTTCCAATCGGCTCCAGAATTGAACAGAGGGCTTCCGGTTAGGAATTTTGTGGCTCTTTGAGTGTTTAAGGTTGCTGACCCCTGTTCTACATAGTTCCTTAGTAGTCATTGTAATATACTCCATTTCAATTGTTACCAAACACTTTAGTTTCTTATTAAAGCGGGCAGTTTTTCATACAATATGTCTATGAGGCTCCCTGTCAAACATGACTGCTATTTAAAGCAGCACATTGTTAAAAATCTCTAGGTGTTCAAAATAGATGTATCTTTTTGAAGTTAAAGTAGATCTGCTCATTGGACCTGCAAACCTTTATAGTTAGATTGGGCTAGGACATGGCCACACCTGGCTTTGTTATTGCATGCAAATATCTGCACTCCAAGATGGTAAGCAGAATGCAGGATAAAACTCATATTTGATTTTTTAATTCATACCTTAGGTTAATTAAAATTAATTATTCAATTACATGTAGCTAATAAAATTGGTCCCCGTGTATTTAATAAGTGCCGTCTGGCAGAAGTGGGTGGAGGCCATCTAGCCAGTCCCATCTGGGTTGCCAAAATGTGTCCCAGCTCAATGTTGGGTCTATCGCTCAGTATGTCCTTTACCCAAATTGAATGTACTGAGGTGGGGATTGTAAAATAAGCTTTATTCTGCAAAAGAAAACACACAGGAAGATCTCTCTCAAGCCTAAGAACTCCCACTCCCCATAACCACTGGTGGGTTTTTTTGCAGCATTTTATCACAAGCTGCAGCATGCTTAACGCCACAGGATCACAAGTTGTTTTCCTGTTCTTTTACAGTAATGTCTTTACCTTACTAGTGTAAGCGAAGCAAACATATTTCCTGCTTGCAGATAGGTTAACCACCCAAATTACCATAACTGTTATTTCAGCAATACCATAGCATAGCTTCCACCAATGTACTTCCTGTTTAACAATATACTTCTTTTTTCAGCTATATGTTTTTAGTTATAATATGTGCAAAGGTTTCCTGTTTATCCCTTATGCCTTGTCCCATAATGCACTGGGGATTACAGTTTAGCAAGCTAAAACTGAAACTGTAACTGAATGTTTAATGATATTTGAGTCTTCTCTACCACATCTACCTCTTTCAATCTCTTTTCATATGGCTTAGTTTCCAATCCTGTATTCATCTTTATTGTCTGTTGCTGAACATTTGGTGCTCAAAAGTGGACAAAGGGCCTCATTTGTGATCTGAGTAAAGCAGAGCAATGTGGAATAATAATTTCACATGATTTGAAAAATAATATTATGTTGATTCAGCCTAAATTGCACGCATCTGCTTTACCATGACAACATCCTGCTGTTCATTTTCTGTTTGCTATCAACCACAATTCCAAGATTTGTTTCTACAAGTATTATTAAGGCAGGTAACCCTCATCTCATAGCTATGCATCCTATCTTTGTACTCTAAGCTTCAGACTTTTTTAAATTTCAGATTTTTTCCCAAGCTTTTACTTACTGGTTTAGATTATAAAAACTTTTGACTTTCCTTGCTAGTTAAAGAACCATTATTCTGGCCTTGTTATTTACTGTACTTCTGTTTTTAATGCAAGACATTTTGAAAACACATATAAATAAATAAAAAAATTGTACATAGATTTCCATTACTGGAAGAGAAGAAATAATATTTTGGCTTCCATTCAATAAAAGAACCTTTTTTCTGTTTAGGTCACTGATGATGGCGTAATAGCACTTGTTAGTGGAATGTGTTCAAACAATTTAAAGGTAACATTTGGATATGTTTAATTAAAGTTGCTATTAATAAGTTACATATGGGGGTGGGAGTGGAGAAAATTGCCACACTACCACAAATATATTTTTATCAACATTCAAGGGTACTTTTTAAATTAACAGCTGTTGGGTAAACTCCACAGAGAAGTGTGCCAAAATTAATGAAGCTCATATCACCTTTCATACATAATGCTTATATATTACATAAGATAAAATCTTGTTTTATGTAAAATGTTAAAATGAGTATTATCGGCTACTAAACATAGTATGTTGTTTTTCAATAGTACTATTGGGCAGTGAATATAACTTAAAGTTGTTTTCCTGTTTTTGTCTGTGGTTGCATATTATTCACATAGGATTTCCCGTGTGCCAGGGAATGCATAAGCAAGAATAGATATATAAAGGCTGAGCCAAAGAATTTGGCTGATATAAGTTTAAAGCACATGAAAACTGTAATATACTTATTCAGCCTCTTCAGTTTCTGTCTCTTGTTCTTCATTCTATGTTACCTCATTTTCTCCACCTTTCCTGAATTGGATATTGTGACTTGTGTGATAAGGTGTTCAAAAGAATAGCGCTCAGTTGGGACAGTGGAGAACAGATTCATACAGTTGCATGAGCTGCAGTCTAGGAGATTTCTTTTGAAATACAAATGTACTACTGAGGCAGGTGTGAGAGAACTCCCTATTTGTTACATATCATACTCAGCTTGTTTAGTAGACTATAATCAAAGAGAATTAATAGCTTGGGTGGAGTAATTAAAAATGTACTTGTAAAAAGAGAAGTTTCAACTGTTGACATATAATAAGGAACTGAGAATGCCAGAGATACGGGAATCGGCTGGCATGATGGTTCCCAGACGGGAACATATTGCAGTAACGCTAACAAAAAGGAACATAACAAGAAACCACAAGAGGGTGTAAGATAAGTTGCTAAAGAAGGCAGAAATATACGGAAATTGACTATATATGGAACATTGCTATTTTGCCTAGGCGATATGAAACTTTGTACTTTTCCATAATCCACTTCTGCTTTTTGATTATATAATGGGCTACTCACTGTCTATCGAGTAGTCCAGTTTGGAGTGCAAACCCACTGGGCTCTTGATGCGCATCAATAAAATCTGTCTCTTGTACCTTTCTGGTCTCGAGTCCTTCTTGGCACCCGTTGCCAGTGGCCACTCACCTGGTCACTGCCGCAACACTACTGCAAGATACTAAAACAGATAGTAACAAATCCCTACTAAAGCAATCAAATATGTTAGTAAAATCAGTTTTCCCATGCTTCCAAAATTCATCCAGCCCATATTTTATTACGACTTTCTGAATCTAAAATGAAGGCAGAGGTGAGATTTTTCTCTAACTCATATGCTGCTTTCTTCATGTCATGATATACCTAATATATTACTGAAATACAGAAAAGAAGGGTACCTTTGTCACTTTTGTTTTGGAAGTAATGAACAGAGATATTACTGAAAAGGAACTTTGGTAAATTTCAATGTACTCTTGCATATGAGATTCAAATTATTCTAGAGCAATTTATTTCTTGAGAGATTAGGAACACCCATGGCTTTATGAAAATATTTGAGACATTAGTCTCTTCTATAATTTCTCTTCTAATACCCTTCTTATTGTTCTAACATATTTCGCAAAACAGAGATTTTGTGAAATAGTAATAGCTACTAATAGCATTATTCTTTATCCTTAATAGGAGATCCATATGGGACATTGTGTTAATTTGACGGATATAGCTGTGGAAGCTGTCCTCACATGTTGCCCTGTGATAAATATTCTGTTGTTTCATGGATGCCGACTTGTAACAGGTGACTTGAAATCTTGACTAGAGTTGATTTTCCTAGATGTTCACTGAAAACCACATCAAGTGGCATCAAAATGACATTGCATGCATTATGATATCATGAGCTGCAGAATATCATTGTCTGCATGACATAACCTGGCTTTGAAAGAAAACATTTCTAACTTCTTTAAACAATATATTTAAAAATGGAAGTTAGTAAAGCAGAGCGAAGCATTAAATGCCAAATATCCTTTGTATTTTAGAACTACTATTACACTATCTAAAAGCCAGAGTGAGGTTAAAACAAGAGTCCTCTTATGATTATAAAACTGGTTTCCAAGAATAGGAAAGCCCTAGTTAATCTCTTTAAATATTTAAAGATATTAACAGACTCATATTTAAAAGATATTAACAAAGTCAGATTTGCTAAGCACTCAAAGGAAAATTTGCAAATAGCAACCCACACTACAAGGAATAAGGGAAAGTTGAAAAAGGCATCACACAAGTCAAGACTTATTATTTCTTTTGCATACACTGACTAATAATTATTTGGTGGTATATTTAAATACCGCCATGAAGGAGATTTTCTAGAGATATTGGTGCTAATTCATTGGCAGGAAATACAATTATTAGATTTATTTATTTTACTTTGATTTATAACCCACCTTTTGTACAATAGCTGAAAGCTATTTACATGCTGCTCCTTCCTCCTAATTTTCCCCACAACAACCCTGTGAGGAAGGTTGGGCTAAGAGCGAGCAACTGATCCACATCCCACACTGAGCTGCCATAGCTAAGGGTGGGCTAGGATCTGAGATACCCAATTAAGTACTATATCACACTGATTCTCTTATTATTTTATTATCTGACATTTATCTTTAGTTATCTTACTACACTGGCTGCTATTGCAGTTTTAAAATTCAAATTCATATAATCTCAGTAAGAAACAAGATTGGTCTCCTTTTCCAATAATTGTTTCTTTGATTTCCATGGATGAGGATGTAATATAATTATTAGCATTTATATAGTGAAAGGACATAATATAGAAATCATATGCAATATGTAATAATAGGAACAGATGCTTTCTTGGAGCAAAAATGTGCCTTTAAATACTGCTGGATTCTCCAGAGGTTCTCCATTTCAGGAATGATCTAGGTTAGTGTTTTTCAACATGGCTGGCTGGGGAATTCTGGGAGTTGAAGTCCATCCATCTTCAAGTGGCCAAAGTTGAAAAACAATCATCAAAGTTGTAATTTCTAAAGACTTGAACTAGTTGAACACAACTAGGAATTACATCCTGACTTTAGTTCAGATATGAAAACCATTTTAAAGAGTTGATGGTCTGAGATCAGGAAAAGATGGCACAGAATTTCAAAGTTTGTGCATTCTCTATTATGCTTTCACCATTGAAGCACTTTGGCCTTTCTTTTTTCACACCTTCTAGAACACAGATGTCAAACTTGCTGCGTCATGTTGCTGTCACGTGATGTTTCGCAACATTTTTCCCATTTACAGAGCTAGGATGGGCATGCCCTGCATGTGACACATCCGGCCCACTAGCTGCCAGTTTGACACCCCAGTTCTAGAACTATTCGTTGAAAGTTAAAGCATGTTTTCATTCTCTTAAATTCCTGCTCTGGGGAACTTCTGCTGTTAAGAGAGCCATAATATGCTTATAAAATATGCGGAGGATGAACACTTTGTAAAAGCCAGCAAAATATCTAATAAATATAATAAGCCAACATACTGAATTGGATTTTGGTTATTTATACACTGGTCTTGTAGAAAAAGAGCTTGAAGCCCATTCCTTCCCACTACTATTTGTTTAGTCTTGTTCCGTCATAAACATTTCCTCAACCTGAAAAATAAAAACTAAATATAATATACTTTATTTGCAGATCGTTCCCGAGAAGCACTGGAGCAGCTGGTTGATCCCAAAAAATTCAAGCAGGTTTCATGGACTGTTTATTGATTTTTGTTTGAAATCACAAGGCATTACTTCTTTCATTTTCTTCACACACACACCCCAGGACCTTTTCTGAGAGTCTTCTGATTAATTTGCACATTTGTAGTCTGAAGTTAGAGAAGAGCAAGTATGCTCTTTTTGTTTTTCTCCAAGTTAGATTGTATCAGTGTTCTGCATTTTTGTGTTTGTGGAAGATGGTGAAAGAGGGCTTTAGGGCTTTACTCCTTAAAAAAAAATACCATGACACTTTGTACCAATAAAAGACCAACAGTAAATAAGGGAATGCAAAAAGCAGAGGGAACACCAGTAAGCTAATGGAGCAAATACAATGGGAGCTTCTTCTTGTGTTGCCTGCTGTGCTGTCATTTACGTGGGGACCAGTGCAATTTCTACGCATCTATTGTAACAAGAGCCATGATTTGTTTGTATCTGAATAAAACCTTCAAGTTGTACAGTGCATGATTTTCATTTAATTCTATTAATAACCAGTCATAAAATGTGTTTCTGGAACTCAGTTATTTTCAAGGCAAAAAACTAATGTGGGGCTTTGTTGATACCGCAGAATGGGATGCCGTTGTTGCTAGTTGTGAAGTCATGTCCGACCCATCATGACCCCAAGGACAATGTTCCTCCAGGCCTTCCTGTCCTCTACCATCCTCTGGAGTTCATTTAAGTTCATGGGATGGCATATTCCACTCTAATTAAGGAGTTTTTATTTATTTGATTTGTAACCCCCTTCTTCTCAACCACCTATTAAAGGCAACCTATAGTAACATTCACTGAAGTTTTCTTTTTGAAAGTGTTTGCCAAAATAAACATGTTGGTGTATAAGCTGATGCAAGGCTCTTAATTACTTTTGCGACAGAAAACTGTCATGAATACTTTTTGGAAAATATCCCACTAAAATATTATCATTGTCTTTAGTAATAAGAAAAATATTGACCAGTATGGATTTTGACATTCTCTAGATCAGTGATAGCGAACCTTTTCGGCACTGAGTGCCCAAACCGGAACATGGATGCATGTGCATGTGTGTGCACCGGAGCACCGGAAAGCCAAAGACCAGCTGGCCGGCGCACACATGCCTGTTTTATGGCCAGTTTTCGGGCCAGTTTTGGCCCAGAAAATGGCCGGTTTTTTGGGCAATTTTAGACTGTTTTCTGGTGCTCCGGAAACAAGAGCAGCTGGTGATGGTGCATGTGCCCACAGAGAGGGCTCTGCATGCCACCTCTGGCACGTGTGCCATAGGTTCGCCATCATGGCTCTAGATAGATATAGTAATCACTCTTTCCCTTTATCATGCATTATTACTAATTATTGTTGAATAGAGATTTTGACATCCTTCCTAATCAAATAATGTAGCACAACTTTTAAGAAGTCCCACCTAGCACACTAAGACAGTATGTGGAGTACAGCGAGACGAAACACAGAAAATGCAAAGCCTGACCAAACCTATGTGAATAGTGTTGAAGCAGAAAGCAGTCTTTGTGAACATACTCAGTAATTGCTTCTGTACAATGATAATTAGCTTAATCGAAGTCAAGCCAGAAAGATCCACTCGTTTGCAAACATGACTAATAACAAAGTCATGCCAGAATGGATGAGATGAATATTCCATTTCAGGCCATCAAATGTGTGCTAGAGTGACTGACCAGACGTAATAGATAAGAACCAACCATCGAAGATCAAACATTTATTCTCATAGATGCTTGTATTGTAGAATAGTATGAAAAGAAGACAATGTTCCGGAGATCAAAATATAGTAAACTGTCCCAAGGTTCCCCCCTTAGATGGGTCATCCACTGACCACCCAGTATCAACAACAAGCTATCGGGTACAGTGCCTGAATTTACAAGTTTCATTAGATATAAAACTGCTGTTGATAGGCCACCCTCTACAAATAAAATTCATTTTAATTCGCATAAGCAGCATTGTGTATATATTTCAAATAATGAATTTTCATTAAGTTTTTCATACTGTTGTCTCTAATATGGCTGCAAATAAAGTGTTTTAAACATATTGGAATGTACATAGTGATAAAGGCTAAAATCTCAGTGTGTGAGAACTGGAATTCAAGAGATTCAAAGTAATGTGCTTGCTTCGACAGTACATATACCGTGTTTCCCCAAAAATAAGACAAGGTCTTATTTTCTTTTGACCCCCGAAATAAGCGCTTGGCCTTATTTTCAAGGAGGTCTTATTATTTTTGAGATGGAGGAGGTGGCAAGGGTGGTCACCTGATGGGTGAGGCTGTGTTTTGTGGAGGGCTTATTTTCTGGGGACGGCTTATTTTAGCGCATGCGTTCAAAAGCCTTATTGGGCTTATTATCCGGGGAGGTCTTATTTTCAGGGAAACGGTACTAAAATTGGAAAGATACAGAGAAGATTACCATGGCCCCTTGCACAAGGATGACACGCAAATTTGTAACGTGTTCCCTATTTAAAATAATAAAGCTGTTTGTTTTTTTAAAAAAAAGAGAGATTCAAAATAACAATAACTGATTTAATACTTCCAAGACTTCTGAAATATTAACGCTGATAATTCCAGATAACAGTTTTGGTTGAACCGTTGTATTCTTCCGGTGATGATTTAGGGAGCGGATATTCGCTAACTTTGTGCAACATTCTCTGAATTTGGTTGGTTACAAAATAGGGTCTGCCAGGATCCCCGATCAGCAGTTCAGTCTTATCATCCTGCATGCACTTCTTCAACCATTCAGACAGGCTGTCTGCAAGTTCTTCACTGTAAAACATGTCCCCTAAGACAATAAGGTCCCACTTGCCCATATCTGTACCAATCAGGTTCTCTGTTAAGACAGGGATGGGATCTATGTTGTTCAGTTCACAGTTAAGCACCATGGCAGCAGCTGCAACTGAGGTACCAAAAAAATAAAAGACCAATCTCGACATTATTTCTCTCAAAATCCCAAATTAACAATGAACTTCATACAATTAAAACGTTGGCTAATGTTTTTTTTTTCCAATTGCTGTAGGAAGGGTACAGGAAAGAGCTGACAATTTTGACTTAACATTTTGATGCGACTTTGCAAAATGTAAATTTTAGGTTACATTTCCTGGAGAAAATCTGATGCAAGGTAATGTTCTTGCTTCCTAGTTAAAAAAAATTATCCTTGCTGCTTGCCTTCCCACTTCATTCACATCAAGTCAAATGCATGCGCCTACATACAACACTGCCGTCTCTGATTATTAGTTAGGTTTTTAAATGTAAGATTTCAAAATAAAATCAACGGATGGAGGACATCATAGTACCATTGCCTCGAGTATCTCCAGATGGGAGAATTAAGGTATTTGAAAACCATTTTTTTATATCAGTGTGTTTTCATCCTTGATAACTTTAGGATGTGAGGACTTCAATTCCCACAATTCCCCAGCCAGCTGGGAGTTGAAGTCCACACCTCTTAAAAGCTGCCAAGGTTGAAAAACACTACTTTGTATACAGCACATGTTCTAGAAACCGTGATGGCGAACCTGTGGCACACATGCCAGTGGTGGCATGCAGAGCCCTCTCTGTGGGCATGCACGCCATCGCAAGCTGCTCTTCTGGTTACTGGTGCGCGTGTGTGCACCGACCAGCTGATCTTCATGCATGCCGGAGCCCAGGAAACCTGAAGACCAGCTGCCTGGTGCGCATGCGCGGGCCAGAAAACAAGCAGGAAAGCATGCGCACTGGCCAGCTGGTCTTCAGGTTTCCAAGGCTCTGGCGCACACGAAAACCAGCTGGCTGGCATGCATGAACATGCTGGAAACCACAAGACAAGGTAGTCTTCGAGTTTCTGGGACAGCGGCATTCCAGTTTGGGTACTCCGTGCCAAAAGGGTTTGCTATCACTGTTTTAGAACATGCCAGGTATAGACACACCAGCATTTCCAGTACTCTTTCCATGTGACAGTCAAAAAAATACACATTTGCTGAAAGAGATAAGGAGCATGCATTACTACTAATGCATGCTTATTTTAAAGGCACTTATGGCGTATAAAATTAAACCATAATATAGGCCGTTAACGTTTAGCTTGATTTGAGATATGAATTCCATCATAACTCAGCACGGTCTCTTTTTTCTTTTTACTCACTTCCCATTGTGATTATAATTCTATTATGGGTGAGCTTGTTGAACAAACCATAGTTTTAGAATCCTGAGTTATCATTATGTGTAAATCTATGTAGACCTTTGGATTTCAAAGCATGCTTGACACTGTAGGTTTAACCCTAATGAACTTTGCTTGTCCTACATTTGGCAGAAAATAGCTTACCAGGATCAATATCGTTTGCAACAACTTGTGATGCTCCACTTAGTGTAGCCGCAATAGCTGTTGCTCCACAACCACTTCCTAGATCCAGAATTTTCTTCTTCCGGACCACTTTTGGATTGTCAAGAAGGTATCTGAAAATGAAGAATAGTTATTTAAAAAAAAAATCAATCTTGCAAAATCTGTTACGGAATCAGCTCATTTCAAAATGCCTTACCTCAATTTGATCTGAAGTTTACATCTATCAACAAAATGCTAAAAACTTTTTATCTTTTAATAGGAAAGTGCTTCATCATCAACTAGGTTGAAATTGTATGAGAGTGACCAAGAGAAATTATGGTTGTTACAAATTTTTATTTTTACAGACCACACGTCAAGCTGAACTTCAAGAGAGTGAGCTTCTTGTCCGGCAACAAAAATCATATCCATTGGATATCATTGAAAATTTAGAAGCTTGATTAATCCTAAGGGAATTCATAATGGGAAGGATGTCTTAATATATAATAAAGATAGTGTATTAATTTTAATTATTATTTAATACAGAAATAATAATTGATTTGGTTCCATGAATTGTACTACCCCAGAAACTATGCCACAAAAGCTAGGCTTACAGCTAATAAAATTACAGCTGTATCAACACAACTAATTAACATTACAGGAAATACAGGAAATTATTGAGTCTGTCATCTGCACCTCCATAACTGTCTGGTTTGGTTCTGCAACCCAACAAGGCAGACACAGACTTC
>JANHFT010005926.1:0-13478 GCA_032467955.1 Pseudoxenodon macrops | reverse complement strand
CTAGCTGTTCCTTAGGCCAGGGGTCTGTAACCCTAAACACTCAAATAGCCATTTGGACCCATTTCCCACAGAAAAGAAAACACCGAGAGCCACAAAAGTCTTCCCGTGCCTAACTATTTCCGCGGCCACAAAAGTAGCATATGTAGTTGAATTAAATGTTCTTTTTTCTTCTGAAAGTTTTGTTTTCTTGGACTTATCCATGGTTGGGTTACCAGGGGTTAAAAAGTTCAATAAATCGCGTGCCAACGGGTGTCGCACATTGGCGATTGTGACACATATTTTGAGTGACAGGGAGCTGTAGCAGAGGGGTGAAAGAGCCACATGCGGCTCCAGAGTCACAGGTTGCTGATTGCTGTCTTAGGCCAATCCAGTTCCAAAGACTATTGTGAAAATAAAAAGGATTTAGGAAAATATTAAACGTGTTGTCTTTTGGCTGGGGAAAGATACAGTTAAAGATAAAAGGTGATCATTTACCTAATTTGAGTCTGTCTGTCTGTCCGTCCGTCTGTCTGTCTAATCTATGGATCCAACTAGCCATTCTTATATAAAGATGACTGTGACTCCTAGTAATACAAAGGTCTCGGATATAATATAGCCATGTTGCAATGCACAAAAACAAGCAAAGAAAAAGCAACACGAATCCCAACCTGTATGAAAAGACTTGTTCCTAGTTTATACAGTGAGTTGTCCATCACCAAGGTAACTGGCAATCTATGTTCTGGAACTTTCTTCTGTGACATCTTTTTAGAGGCAGAATTAAAAAATCCAGCATGCTGGATACAGTCTATACCAGTGATGGTGAACCTATGGCACCCGTGCCACAGGTGGCACGCGGCGCCATTTCTGAGGATATGCGAGGCGTTGCCCTGTTAGCTCCAGCCCGCTTGCGTGTGCTGGCCAGCTAATTTTTGGGCGTTTTTCACCCACCAGAGGCTTCAGGAGTTTTCAGGGAAGCCTCCGGAGGGTGATAAATGGCCCAATGGGCAAACCGGAAGTACGGACTTCCGGTTTGCCTATTGGGCCGTTTTTCACCCTCTGGAGGGAAGCCTCTGGAACCCTCTGGAGGCTGAAAAACTGCCCAATGCAGGGGGAGGCACATGCATGCGCAGGGCAGTGTGCATGTGGGGTCGTGTGCTGGCATGTGCGCGTGCTAGCACACATGCACATGGTAGTGTGCGCACGCTGCCATTTTTGGCACGCAAGAAGAAAAAGGTTAGCCATCACTGGTCTATACATCTTAAAGTTGCTGAGGTTGGCAAACACTGGTCTAGGATAGCCAAAAAACCAGAGACTAATAGCACCTTTCTCAAAAACTGTAATAAAAGGCATAACTTCTGTGAGACGCAGTTCATCGTAAAAGGTGCTACTGGACTCAACCTGATTTCTGGCATTTAAAAAAACATTACCCTTTTGAAAGTTTCTGAAAGTTTCCTTTATTTTAGGTGCTTCTCTCAGTATAGAACTTCAGTTAGGTTTCTTTAAATTGCTGAAGTGACAAGGACATCTAGTGATCATAGATATTAATACCATGTAATTCAAATTCTTAATTACATAGTTGTGATGGGTTTTTTAAAACCAGAATTAGACCAGACATTCTGTAACAAATAAATAAATAAATGTTAACATTTCTGTCACCAAAAAGTCATAGAAAGGTATAGAAAAGATGAACGATTTGACTGGAATTGTTTAACAGCAGAAGAGGAAAATAGCAAAAGTTCATTGTATAATTGCGGTTAGTGAAATCTTTTGTTTTTATTTAAGTATCTTAATAAAGATTTAGATCTTTATTTTTTCTGCTAATGACATACTGTGCAACTATTATTCTGCCAAAATAATAACAATTTGTGTGTGACTTCAACAGCAGGACTTCAACAGTGTCATTACAAAAACGTTGTAAATCATTCATCAGAAATGGCCACAGGTAGACCCATAGATTCATCTATACCACCTTTCCTTCTTGCATCTTTATGTACACTGAGAGCTTATGCACCAAAGACAAATTCCTTGTGTGTTCAATCACATTTGGCCAATAAAGCATTCTATTTTATTCTATTCTATTCTATTCTATTCTAATAGGTATCTAAGACAGCACTCAAGAAATGAACATGAAAACACAATCATATAATTAAAAATAAATACATTTATGGCTGGTGAAATTATTTGGAATGTCTACGTTCCTGTCCTTAGATCAAGGATGGGGATACCTGTTGCCCTTCAGAAGTTTCTTAACTACCAGCATGATTCAGGATGCAAAATGTTTAGATCTTGGGTTGTTTTGACTGTGATTGCTTTTGTTACAACTCTGACACAGATCCCTCTAGCTGGAAATTAATCATTTTTTTTTCTTTTTGGTAAAGTAGGGCAAGGAGATTGAAGTGGCTGTTTGAAGGTTGAAATGGGAGGTTGGAACTTTACAACTGAAATGGGTGCTTATAAAAAATACCTTCTTCATACACATGTGAGCTGCATTCACTACCCAGCCTCAGAGAATTCCCCCTCTCCCCTATGAACTACGGTATTTAACGTGTCCATGTGAAAAAGACATTCTTTTCACAGAAAGCTGAATTGACCCTGAGTGGCGACAAGGAGGAGATTCAGACAGGAAACTGTGGTTTTGAAAACCAGACAGTTTCTGTTCACTGACCACAATTCAGAGATAAGTGTGGCTAGCATGCTGACCTAGAAGGCAAGAATACATAATAATAAGGTCACCCGGATAAGTTTATCAAAAACATTGCAATGTCATGCTGCAGTTTCCACTGTCTCTTGCCTTTTTGTCTTGCCTTTGCAACGTGGTAGGTGAAGAGTACATAAGGTCTGGTTCTGTCTTTGCTTCAGGGTGCTTAGTGAAGTGTCAACGCTTTGCTGGGAGCACAGTATATACCACATGCATATTAATACAAATAGCAGTAGCACTTAGACTTATGTACCGCTTCACAGTGCTTTTACAGCCCTCTCTAAGCGGTTTACAGAGGCAGCCTATTGCCTCCAACAATCCGGCTCCTCATTTTACCCACCTCGGAAGAATGGAAGGCTGAGCCAACCTTCAGCCTGGTGAGATTCGAACTGTCAAATTGCAGGCAACCAGCAGTCAGCAGAAGTAGCCTGCAGTATTGCACTCTAACCACTGCGCCACCGCGGCTCTAAATACAGATATTGGTGTAGAGGTAATCCTCGACTAACAACCTCAATTGAGTCCAACATTTCTGTCGCTAAGCAACGCATTAAGTGAGTTTTGCCCCCTTTTAAGACATTTTTTTGCCACAGCTGTTAAGCATATCGCTGCAGTTGTTAAATGTGTCGTGTGGTCATTAAGTGAATCTGCCTTCCCCCTTGGCTTTGCTTGTCGGAAACAGGCTGGGAAAGTTAAAATGGTGATCACATGATCTCAGGACACGTAACCGTCATAAATACACGCCAGTTGCCAAGAGCCTGGATTTTGATCACAAGACCATGCAAGAGTCCTAAGTGTGAAAACCAGTCAGAAGTCCCCTTTTTTTCAATGCCGTTGTAACTTCAAATGGTCACTAAATGAATGGTTGGAAGTCAAAGACTACCTGTATATTATGTTTACCTTCAAAGGGATTTGGTTCTTTTAAGTGAGCCAGGGTTAGGCCACAGCCTGTTACTAACTTCCTCTTTCCATTGCCCACGCTGGTTGGAAACCTGCAAAATAGGAATTGTGCAACATCTGAACAGGTTTTCCACTCTGGATAGAGCATCAGTTAAGATTATAGTTCTCTAAGCAGAGGTGGGTTTCAGCAGGTTCTGACCAGTTCTGGAGAACCGTTGGCGGAAATTTTGAGTAGTTTGGAGAACCAGTAAATGCCACCTCTGACTAGCCCCGTCCCCATTTATTCTCTGCCTCCCGAGTCCCAGCTGATCGGGAGGAAATTGACATTTTGTAGTATCCTTCCCCTGCTATGCCCACAAAGCCACGCCCACAAAGCCATACCACGCCCACAAAGCCACACCCACAGAATCGCTAGTAAAAACATTTGAATCCCACCACTGTCTCTACATTTGGAACTGTATTCCTTTTCACTGGAGCTCTCTCCTTAGGTTCGTTGGATAGACAGAGCCCTATACATATTTGTGAGGGGTCCTTGGTGCCCTCTGAGCTTACTTGTTTTCTTGCAGGCGTTTCATTACCCTAACTAGGTAATGTCATCAGTGCTACTAAGGAGTGAGATTTGCTGTCAGTTTATATTCTGGTGCTTTGCCCTGTCAGTGTTGGTGAGAGCTGTCTTAGAGATTCTTTGGTGGGGCTGTTTACTGTTTATCCTTTGGCAGTTTCTTGATTGGGGTATTGCTTACTTGATTGTTGGTCTGACGTTTGCATACATATTTGCTAAATACTAATAATATTAAATAAAGTGTGTTTCTGACAGCAGGTAGTCCTCAATTTACAACAGTTGGCTTAGTGACTGTTCAAAGTTACAATAACATTTTAAAAAAAGGAACTTATAACTGTTTTTACATGACTGTGACAACATCAGAGTTCAGTTCAGAGGTGGGTTCTTACCGGTTCGGACTGGTTCTACTGAGTAGGTAGTAAGCTGCTGGTGATGTCACAGAGCTTGTTCTGCTCTGTGGCCGCCGCCATCTTTTATTTATTTATTTTTTTTTGGGGGGGGAAGATTTTTTATTTGAATTTTGTTTGGATTTTTTTTCTTCTGCGCATGTGCAGAAGCTGAGTTTCCGGCACTGCGCATGCATCACCATCTTGTTTTGGCCTTTTTTGGGGGGATAATCTTTTGGAGCTTTTTTCTACTGCGCATGCACGCACGCACGAGGCATGCCCACGCGGCGTGGGAGGCAGCGAACCGGCGGCGAGGTAAGTTAGAACCCATCCCTGGTTCAGTCGCTTGGCAATTGACTTCTATTGATGACGATTGCAGTATCCTGGGGTTGTATGATACCTTTTGGCGACCTTCTGATAAGCAAAGTCAATGAGGAAGCCCGATTCACTTAACAACCGTGTGACTAATTTAATAAGTGCAGTCAGGTGTGGGCCTGCTGGAGGTTCGCAGGGGTTTGGGAGAACCTCTAGCTAAGGTTCTGTGCAGTTCGGAGAACCCCCAAATCCCACTCTTGCCTGGCCTCGCTCACCCCACCCCACTCCTCCCAGGAGTCCCCACACGGCCCATTTTGGATGCAGGTAAGTGCAGGGCGCGTGCCAAGGCTCAGGGAGGGTGAAAAACGGGCCTACCAGAAGTTCAGCAAAGCTGGAAACAGGCCCATTTCTGGCCTCTAGAGGGATTCTGGAGCCTGGGTAAATCAACCTGCCCCCACCATGTGTAGGAAGCCGACCTTTTGCTAAAATGTTTGGAGCCCACCCCTGAGTACAGTTGTTCACTTAACAACTGTGGCAAGAAAGGTCGTAAAATGGGGCAAAACTCACTTAACGGGTGTCTCACTTAGCAACAGAAACGTTGGGCTCACTTGCAGTCGTAAGATGAGGGCTAATTGCAAAGAGGACTAAATAGCCCTAGGTACTTGTCTCCTGAGAGAAGCCGATCTCCTCGTTCCTTGAGGGGATCAGCGTGTGATAGATAGGAATCTGTTTGCATGGCAGTGTTGATGAGGGGAATTTTTCATAGCTGGGAGATAAATGGGAAACGGTGACAACTTTGACAAGCAATAAATGTAGGAACCAAATGTATTTGCTTGCTTAATGTGTTCTAAAGTACAGCAATCTGCCCAGCCATCTCTATATGATGTGGCTTCAGATTATCTCACTCTGTTATCGCAGAGCTGAGACAGGAAATCTGATATTCTACAGATAGATGCCCATCACTTCCATTACCTTTGACCATTGGCTGGGCTGACTAGGTTTTATGGGAGTTGTAGCCCAAACTTTTACAGAACACCAGGACGTATCACGGAAGGAAGTCTTATCCAACCATAGATTACTATGCTGGGTTTTTTTTTTCATAGTTGCTTTGTTCTATATATTAGGAAGAATCGATTAATAAGTTTTCCCAGTATTAAAATTGATTTCTTTCTGACTTACTGAGGGTGTTGTTTTAGGATGACAAAATTTTCCTCTATTATTTAGAGAGTTTTTAAGCCTATGGAGCCATCTGCTGTGGCTTATTTTCACCTTTCCATGAGAATTTAATACAGGAGTAATTTTGAGACCATTTTAATTGATAGTGGAGAAATATTTGGCCGTATATGGAATTTCACAAGGAAATATCTGAAGTTTATCCTTCCCAGTTAGGACAACCTCAAAACTGTGTTATAGTGAGATGTACATGCGGACATACGCTAATCACGCACACTCATAATATGTGTAAACATACACAGATACTCCAACTTCAGAAGCTGAGCATGCAACTCTAGAAGGAAAGCTAGTTGGACACTATGTTCTTGAACTTCATGAAAAAGTTAAGGGAACAGGGTAATTCAGTTTCTTTTGCCTCCCTTCTCCTAATACTCTTCTAAACAAAGACACAAAACCACAAAAACAAAGACATGAAACTCTAGGACTCTAAAGGTGTTTCCAGGACTCTTTTGTTCAAGGCCTGAAGGTAATTGAATCTAAATCAAAGGTGGACGAGAAGCATAATTTCCAACATGGCTCTGGATTGAAGGAATTTCTTGTTGCAGGATTCAACAACTTTTCCTTCTTAGCACGTCCTTGTTCCCAAGTAGTTTTCTGAAAAGCAACCGAAAACATGTAGAGGCCTTGTAATAAGACATATAAAAGCCTTATGTATTAACCGCTGATGTGCTAATATGGCTGTGACTTGTTAATGTAACTATGGTTTCGTCAAGGCTATTTTCCTTTGTTTCCATAACACCCTGAACTAAACATGAAGGGTGGTTTTGTGCTAGATGTGATGTTCTAGAACAGGGGGAGTCAAACTCAAGGCCAGGGGGGCCTGCATCCGGCCCATAGGGTGCTTAGATCTGGGCCATGGAAACAGCAAAGGACTTGCCCGTAGTGCCTCTGCCAGTGAACATGGAGCTCTCGAGGGTCACGGGCGGCCCTCCCGAGTTCTGTTTTCACTGACAGAGGGTTGCAGGAGGTTGTCGCAGCCGAAAACGGAGCTCGGGAGCCTGTTCGGGCCACCTCAGGCACCCCCGACGCGAGTGACGTCAAACTGGCCACGCACATCCCAGCCATGCCCACAATGGCCCTCCAAAGTCAAATAAAACCCTGATGCTGCCCTCAATGAAATCGAGTTTGACACCCCTGTTCTACAATATGATCAACTAATCTGTAGGTCAGCGTGTTGAGTGATCAAATCCATCCTGTGTCATCAGCTCTTCTGATCCCTTGTTGATAAGGTCCCGATCTTGGGATTCTGTGCTTGGACCCTTGGCCTGCATGTCACCCCATAGCACCCATTGATGGCCCTCAAGCAGGGGTGAGTTCTGCTTCTTTTTGCTGACTGTTCGCTTAGGGCTGTGCTGCATGTGCATGCGTGAAGCAGTAAAAAACTAGCTTCTGTGCATGAGAATGCAAAAAATCCAATATGGCGGCGCCCACGGAGACACCAATGGAACCAGCTCCATGACGTCACCACGGAGTTACTACTGGTTCTATAGAACTGGATAGAACCAGGAGGAACCCATCTCTGCCCTCAAAGCATCCCCAGAGCACACCACTAAAATCTGGTGGCAGAAGTGCTTATTTGGGGAAGAGAAATCTCATTTCACCCACCCTCCTATACGTAGCAAAATGGTCCTGATCGGAGGTGGGTTTTAAATCTTCTTACTGCCAGTTCACTCAGGGGCTCACTGTGGACGCACATGTGCAGTGCTTTTAAAAAGCTTCTGTGCATGCGCAGAAGCAAAATCCAAGATGGCAGCATCTATGGCACCGCTGAAAGAACCAACTTGGGAGAGTGGCAGGACCTGGTTACTAACAGTTCTACCGATCTGTGCTGGTAAGTTACTAACGGTTCTGTAGAACCAGACCAAACCATTAGGGACCCACCTCTGGTCCTGATGCTTAGTGTGTATTTTGTACTTTAATAAAGTAAATGGAATGTTTTTGGCCATGCCATCTGGTGATGCCAATGGACTGACACCCCCATTATAGCCTCCAGAGGTTGAAAACAAGCCTGACCCACATTATCCCAAACCTATATTTATGGCTTGTTTGAATTTAGACAAAACAACTGAATTAATTACTTTATGAAGTCCTGAGATGTATAAAGCACTCTGTGTCTCTTAATCACTGTTTAGTATGGTCAATTTCTGCCTTTGTTTTATTGATGACCTTTGGATAGACTAGAGTAACTAATGAAAAATCTACTCCTTCCCTCTGAGACTGTGGACTTTTGCCCTTTTCTGTGTGACAACACTTCAGATTAAAGGTACATTTGGGGAAGTTTGAGGTCTGCAGTTAATCTAGGTAGCAAATTAAATGTGGGAAGAGAGATTTGAAGTTTACAAGAGCATTTGAAAATCCAACTTCTTCTGTTTTTCTTTTCCTTGTTAGCTTTAGACAATTTCAGCTTTCAGGCTACCTGGATGCATTTATCGATTAAAAAGAATCTCTGTGTTTCCATGATTTTGCGGCAGTGTGGATAGTTGTGTTCAGGGTTTTAATATGTTCCCCTGCCTCTTCAGAAACCTGCCTGGCTTTCTGTTTTTCTCGCTTAGTACAGGTAGTCCTCAACTTACGACCACAATTGAGCCCAAGGTTTCTGAGGCTAAGTGAAGTTTGCTCCATTTTGCGACCTTTCTCGCCACAGTCGTTAAGTGAACCACTGCAGTTGTTGAGTTAATGACACGATTGTTAAGTGAATCTGGCTTCTCCATTGACTTTGGGAAGGTCACAAAAGGGGATGACATGACCCCCCAGGACACTGCAGCCGTCATAAATATGAGTCAGTTGCCAAGTATCTGAATTTTGATTCTGTGACCTTGGGGATGCTGCAATGGTCATAAGTCACCTTTTTCAGAGCTGTTGTAACTTTGAACGGTCACTAAATGAAATATTGTAAGTCAAGGACTGACTAGTCACCCAATATTCCTTACTGAGTTTTTTTTTAAATCTTCCTTGGTTGGGCTTTTACTTTCTTCAATTAATTTTCAATATTTGTGTTAATATATCCCACATTTGCTGGAAGACTCTGCCTCTTGTGTAGGGATGGTAATATTCTGGCCATATCAGAACTCATAGCTGGACCTTGGAAGCAGAAGGAGTAATTCGTCAAGGCTCTCAGCAAGAAAGAGGGAAGCAATTAATTGTCATTTCCCTTTTCACCTACAGTTCTATAAATAGAGCACGGGTGTCAAACTCAAGGCCTGAGGGCCGGATCCAGCCTGTGGGATGCTTAGATCTGGCCCACGGGGCTGCCCTGGAAACAGCAAAGGACCGGACTATGGTGCCTCTGCCAGTGAAAATGGAGCTAGGGAGGGCTGCATGTGGCCCTCCCAATTCCATTTGCGCTGGCAGAGGACTGCAGGAGGCCGTTGCAGCCGAAATCGGAGATCGGAAGCCCGTTTTCGCTGACAGAGCGCTTTGGCCGCCACAGGCGCCCCTGACATGAGTGATGATGAACTGGCCACACCCACCCTGGCCACGCCCACCCTGGCCCTTCAAGGTCAAACACAACCCTAATGCGGCCCTCAATAAATTGAGTTTGACACTCCTGAAATAGAGCCTCCATATATATTTTAATAATTGCCAGACCTCAAAAAACCACAATGGCATTTATGTAGCAATATACCTGAAACTTTCATATTCATTTAATATGTACAGGTAGTCCTCGACTTACAACAGTTCATTTAATGACTGTTCGAAGTTACAACGGCACTGAAACAAAGCGACTTACAACCATTTTTCGCACTTATGACCTCTGCAGCATGCCCGTAGTCACATGATTTACATTCAGTGACATCCGACTCACATTTATGTCCCAGGGTCACGTGATCCCCTTTTGCAACCTTCTGACAAGCAAAGACAATGGAGAAGCCAAATTCGCTCAACTTAACGTGTTACGAATTGAAGAACTGCACTGATTCAGTTAACAAATGTGGTGAGAAAAGGCGTAAAATGGGGCAAAACTCACTTAACAAATGTCTCGCTTAACCACATGAATTTTGGACTCGATTTTGGTCATATGTTCAGGACCACCTGTTTTTAAGAATTGTCCCTGTTTATCTTCAAATAAGGCGTTGGATCTACCGTAGTATGAGTCACCAAAGAGAAGATCAGGTCAAATCCAGGGGTGAAATGCAGCCGGCTCTATCCGCCTCGTGAGAGGCGGTAGGGCCAACTGCGCAAAGCCCCGCCCACCTGTGCTGACGTCATGTCCCTTTTTGGGGATGTTTTTCAGGCTCTGCGCATGCACAGAAGGCTTTGTGTATGCACGGACGATGGCGTGCACGAGCTAAGTGAGCGCACGCATGGAGCGCAAACATTTCCAAGCCAGTAGGGAAGGTAAGTGAATTTTACCCCTGGTCAAAGCTTAAGAGTAGCCTGCAGGTTGGTGACTATTCATAAACAGCATTAGTTCCATGAGTTGACTCATGGGCTTCTTGCATTATCTTTTTTATGTGTCATTTGAGACATTTATGAGGTCAACCAGCATAAGCAACTCAATGACTTCTGTTACAGATAGTCCTCAACCTGTGATCATGATTGATCCCAGAATTACCGTTATAAGTTGTGCAAATCATTAATCAAGGAACCACATGACTGCGCTTGGTTTTTACTACCTTTCTATGGTGATCATTAAGTGAATCCCCCATGGTTCAGGGGTTAAATTCAGCAGGTTCTGATAGGTTCTGGAGAACCGGTAGCAGAAACTTTGAGTAGTTTGCAGAACCAGCAAATACTACCTCTGGCTGGCCTAAGAGTGGGGTGGGAATGGGGATTTTGCAGTATCCTTCCCGCCATGGCCACCAAGCCACACCACGGCCATCAAGCCACACCCACAGAAACGGTAGTAAAAAAAAATAGATTTCACCACTGCCATGGTCATTAAGCGAATGCAGCAATCATTGTCCACAATGGGTTGAGTTTTTTTGGTCAGAAACTAGAAGTAAATGCCGATATTAAGGCATAGTTCTGGAGGCAGGCTGGCTATGAGAAATGGGCTTGTTATTGGCTCTGCTGCTACCCATCCTCTGATGCCGTTTCTGAATATTCCTCAAATAGCAGAGGTATTGCACTTGCGGCTTCATTAAACTCACATTCTCTGGTTTGTTTTTAATCTTATTTTGAGAAGATCTCCTGGCACATATTCTCAAAACGTGACCCTTTAGCCTAGCACAGCTGGTCCCTCGCAGCATGATGAAAGCATGACAATCAAGTTTGTGGTTTAGTGTTTGATACAAACCTCAAAAAAAATGTAATTCATTTGCAGTTCAGTGTGTTGTGTGCTTCCAGGTCACTGAGTTAATTCAATAAACCATGGTTCACATCAGTCCATGGAAACACAGCAGCGGGTCCTGACTTGCTGGCTAAATGTTCTGGTGGGTAATTGAATTTTCTACCTATTTCATATTATCTGCAGAATTACCCCAATAGAGAACAGAGATTGCAGTAGACCCATTTTGGAATAGCTATCGCTGTGCAGAAAGAGTTGCAGCTGCCACAAAGTTGGACTTGTGAAAAGGCATTTTCTTGGCAAGCGTGACTAGGTTAAAAGTGTTTTTCCTGAAACTGTTTTCTTCATGCATCACCGCACTGTACAGTATTACCATTTGAAACTATGAATTTCAGAAGCTGCACGCAATCTAGACCAGGGTCCAGGTGTGTCCAAAATATATATATTTTTAACCCTTCTAGTTTCACGTTTGGATGACGTTAAGGAAACTTAAGAAAACACATCAGCTCAGAAACGGTTCCACAAAGGTCACAGAAACAACATTAAAAGCGAACTGGTTTAAGGCAGAAATACTCCATCTAGAGTCCATCTAGAGTTGTTTGGGGCAAGTCCTCCTTTCCCCCTAGCTCTTCTGCAACTCATCATTGTCACTATATTAGATGGGGCAAAAGTTGAGTAACTGGTTTGGTTCTTGTCCTGTTCCCCCCTTTTCTTCCTGAGCACTGAGGAATGGAAAGATAAGGTTTAAGAAAACCTAATGATCATCATGTTTTAAATTCCCTATTAAATTCTTAATTCTGCGTTGAATTAAAACTAGACGCTGCTTCTTCATTTGGATTCTCCAGTTCATATGGAATTAGTTTAATTAAGAGAGTGTTTGGCAAAAGGTGGTCTCCAGATATGTTGTACCACATCTACCTTGATCCCTGGGTACCATGGGAGTTGATCATGCTGACTGTGGTTGATGGGAGCTGTGGCCCCCTGTTCCTCTAGAGCAGGGGTCAGCAACCCGCGGCTCTGGAGCCGCATGTGGCTCTTTCATCCCTCTGCTGTGGCTCCCTGTTGCTCAAAATATGTGTCACAACTGCCAATGTGTGACACCCGCCGGCATACAATTTATTGAGCTTTTCGACCCCAGGTAAGCCAACCATGGATAAATCCAAGAAAAGAAAAAAGTTTCAGAAGAAAACAGAATCTTTAATTCAACTACATATGCTATTTTTGTGGCTGCTCGGGAGTCAGGCACGGGAAGGGTTTTGTGGCTCCCGGTGTTTTCTTTTCTGTGGGAAACACGTTCAAATGGCTCTTTGAGTGTTTAAGGTTGCCGACCCCTGCCCTAGGCAGTATCTTTTCACCTGGTCTCCCAAGGTCTTTCCCACAAACTATCACTTTAGGAGACAGGTTATTTATCAGCCATCCAACATACAGTACACAAAATATTCTCTTTTCCTCAACCAATGAGGACAGTACATTTCCTTAGCTGACAAGGATAGCAGCAAGAGTTAGGACAGTCTATCAATATCCCAACCATATATTACTTTAAATCAGCAAGAACTGATCTGCAATATGATTTTGCTACAAGGGAAAGCTTCCTCTTGTCTCCCCATCAGGGGTAAAATCCACTTACCTTTCCTACCAGCTCGCTAATGTGCGCACGCCATACATTATCTGAACAGCGTGTTGTCTGGACATAATTAATTTCAAGTAAAGGTACAACAATAACCACCATCGTACTAATAATCTCAACAAACCGATCAATGTTAATCATAAAATAATGAAACAATTCATTTGTCCATCTCGCAGTATTTTCCAATACAGATTTTTATTATCTCGTTTAATTCTTTTTAAATGCTAACCTCTGTTTGTGTTGGTTAACTGTTGGTAAAATATATCCCATGTTAAAAAGTAACAATCCCTGAATGCTTTTTTGACTCACACCCCTGCTTTCAAATATATTTCATCTTTAACAGCACTCACTGCAAGACGTTTATGGCTTTGAAGGATCCACTGATGTGCTTCAAATGATCAACTCCAATGATTTCGAGGAACAGAAGAAGGCAAGCAAGCATTTGGTCAAGCCAGAGATGGGTTCCTACCGATTCTATCTAGTTCTATAGAACCGGTAGTAACTCCACGGTGACATCACGGAGCCGGTTTCATCAGTGTTTCCGTGGGCAC
>JANHFT010005924.1:14793-24876 GCA_032467955.1 Pseudoxenodon macrops | reverse complement strand
ACCGTTGTAGCATCCCCTGCAGTCACGTGAACAAAATCCAGGCCCTTTTTATTGACCGTCCTGGGGTAACAGGATTCCCCCCCCCTTTTTGCGACCTTCCGACAAGCAAAGTCAACGGGGAAACACGATTCCCTTAACAACCACGTTACTAATTTAATCCCTGCAGCCAGAAAGGTTGCAAAACAGAGCAAGACTCACTTAATGCCTGTCTCGTTTAGCAACAGAAAATTTCGGGCTCGGCTGTGGCGAGGACTACCTGTATTTATTTATTTATTTTCTTGCAACACCTGCAAAATCACCTTCTCCATTTTTTGTGTGTGTGTGTGTGTTGATGCAAAAGTTGCCATCAACCAAATGCTATTCCTTGTATTCCTCTGGGGGACGGATTTTGCATTACAAAACCCTTTTTTTCCAGTGGAATCAATTAAATGACTCAGTGGGAGGGAAATGGCCAAGCTTCCCATCCAGATGTTTTCAATCTTAGCTCTCACCTCTTCTACCCCACCCTGGTTTTTTTTGACCCTCCAGAACAGCCCCGGATGACACAGGCAGGGCCTAACCTCCACAAAGGAGACGTGTTTCAAGCTGGCAGAATGTCAGCATAGTTTATTAGATGTTTTTAATCATGTTTTTTTATTACTTTGTAAGTAACGCGTTGAACATAATACTCCTTCCTCCTCCTATTTTCCCCACAGCAACAACCCTGTGAGGGGTGTTGGGCTAAGAGAGAGAGGGACTGGACCAATGTCAAGCTGATTCTGATGCCCCAAGGCGGGACTAGAACTCACGGTCTCCTGGTGATTGGTCCAAAGCCACCCAGCCGGGTTTCATTTCTAAGGCAGAACTAGAACTCACAGTCTCCTAGTGATTGGTCCAAGGTCACCCAGCCGGCTTTCATGCCTAAAGCTGGACTAGAACTCACAGTCTCCTGGTGATTGGTCCAAAGCCACCCAGACAGGTTTCATGCCTAAGGCATGACTAGAACTCATGGTCTCCTGGTGATTGACGCAAAGTCACCCAGCCAGCTTTCATGCAGGACTAGAACTCACCTAGCCTGCTTTCGTGCCTAATGCAGGACTAGAACTCACTCCAGCACCTACAACACATTAAACCTCAAAAAAATCCAACCAGGTTTTAAACAACTTCACAGCATGTTAAGTGAACATACAAGTAGGGGGTGCCATTTACATTTATTCCGTTAGGCAACTAGCAAACAAAGGGGGAAATTCAAACTTTTAAGATGTGCGAATTTCAACTCCCAGAATTCCCCAGTTCGCCACGCTGGCTGGGGGATTCTGGGATTGGAAGTCCACACCCTCTAAATTTGTCAAGTCTGAAAAACACTCTTTCTCAGCAACAAATATCCATGGAATGGATGTCCTGAAACGTCTGCTGTCAAATATAGCATCAGGGAACTGGCAGTTGATGTAATCAAGTTCATTTATCAAGGCTCAAAGGAGCTAGCAATTCATCGGAAGATACTTTTAAAAAAAATCCTCCACGTAGGAATTCAACTTCTCTTTTTTATTCCCCCTACCCTTATGTTCTTCCATTTATGTGCCCTGAAGCCCAGATAAAGATTAAAAGACACGTTGAAAAGGCATCTAAGGCTTCTTCTACAACTTTGCCCTGACAATTAGTCTTAATTAGAGTTAGTTTATGTCTGAAAATCAGCCAAGAGTGAATAATCCCTTTCATTTAGGATGGATGGTTGTCTGAGTTGGCATCGGTTGGGCCTCAGCTGCAGGGATTCATCTGTGGTGGGGCACTGAAGAGGGAAAAGAATAACAGAATAACAGAGTTGGAAGGGACCTTGGAGGTCTTCTAGTCCAACCCCCTGCTCAGGCAGGAAACCCTGTATCAATCTGGACAGTCTCTTCTTGAAAACCTCCCGTGTTGGAGCATGTACAACTTCTAAAGGGCAATCCGTTCCAGCCACACTTTTGAAGACAGCACAGTCCACATTTTGGATAGAGGGGAACACTGGTTTGGAAGAGGGGTCAAAGAGGCCATCTATGCCAAAATTGAACAGGCCTCTCCCCACAGAGAGGGAGGGATACAGCATCATCTACCTCCAGTCTACAACACAGATCCTTTCAACAGTTCCCATTTGCACCACTCAGGTGAGACCCTGAGGACACAAATAAACCTCCAAGGGGCCTCAAGGACCCTCTAAAAGGATGCAAATGACCAGCTGTCTGCAAGGAGTGTCAATCCTTCCCTTCCTCACTATCCTGTCAGAGCTGAAGAAGCTTCTTGGATGAGAAGTGAAACATCTTCAAAACAAAGAAAGCAAGAAAGTCCAGTTGACTCCTGAAAAAAGCACCTTTGGGACAACCATGACCTGGAGGACTGAGAATCTCCACAGACTTTTAGCTATACAATTTGGGATGAACACCCTTGGAATGATGTGGTAGTAGGAATGGATTTCCAGAGGGGGGTGGGGGTGGAATTGCAGACTACAGGAACTATTTGCACCACTCAGGTGACCTTCAGGACACAGATGAAACTCCAAGGGGCCTCAAGGACTCTCTCTAAAAAGGATGCAAATGACCAGCTTTGTCTGCAAGGAGTATCAATCCTTCCTTTCTCCACCATCCGGTCAGAAGCTTCTTGGAGGAGAAGTGAAACATCTTCAAAGAAAAAAAGCAGAAAGTCCAGTTGCCTCTTGAAAAAAAAAAAAACACCTTTGGGTCACCTGGCTGGTGTCAGGCATTTGGGCTTTGAAGAACAAGGAGGTACACCGCGTGTCACCTCGTTTCTCTTTGGTTCTTGAAGGAGACCCAAGCTTTGAGATCATGCAAGATTCCAGAGCGTGGAGAGAAAGGCTGGTTTCACGTGACGTGCATGTCACGCCAAGGCAGCTGGTGGCCTTTCCTTGACCCTGGTTACTTGATGGGCTCAATGCTTCATCAGATTCGGGGAGTTGGAGCCGTGGTAGAATTGGGCTTAACTTTGTGGGTCATTGCTGCTGTCTGTGGTTGGTGGTTTTCTTGCAGACGTTTCGGTACCCAACTAGGTAACATCGTCAGTGTTGGAAGGGAGGAGGGTTTGGGGAGAGGAGGAGGAGTGCCCTGTCCTTGGTGCTGTGTGAGCTTGGTTGTTTTTTTTGCAGGTGTTTCATTACCCAATTAGGTAACATCATCAGCGCTAGAAGGAAGTGGGATTTGCCCTCTGTTTATATACACTTTGCTTGCCCTGTCAATGTTGATTGGCGCGTAGGCTATTTGATTATTTGTGTCAGTTGGGTGTTCCTTCATTGGAGTATTGTTTGCTGGTTGATTGTTGGTCTGGCATTAATCCCTGTTTATCTGGGTGTTTATGGCTGGTAAGGAGGCATGTTGGTCTTTCTGTTTCCTTTTTAGCTTTTGATCCTCTCTTTTGAATGGTGTGTAAATGTTGCTTATCTCTCGATGCCTGTTAGTGGCTTGTTTGTTTGAATGCCAAACGTCTAGGAATTCCCTAGCATTTTTTGGGATTGAACTTGGCCCAAGAAGCTCAGTTTCCCAGTTGAAACTTTGTCTAAGTCCGTCCACATGTTAGAGAGTTTTCATCGTGTCTTCTAGCTGCTGCTGAGGTTAATACAGTAAACTGAGCCATAGAGAATTATATTGTGTGAATGCAGCTCTTGACCTGGTAGAATATTATTTATAGCAAGTATGGCTAGGATATATTGTTTCCCAGCCTGGTCTCTTTTCTTGTTTTCAAAGCATTGGAGTCCAGAATATCCAGACCAGCTTTTCTTCTTTTTGTGCCATTTGGATATATTGGATTCCAATTTCTGAAATTTTTTGTTTGCATAAGATGAAAATCATAGACTCTGTCTTATACATACATACATACATACATACATACCTGCCACCAAAAAAAGGCACCAGGTCTTATTTTCGGGGAGGGGATGTGTTACATGACTTACCTTACTTGCGTGCGTCACCCCTGGCCTCCTTTTCCCTGTCAGAGGCCTTCAGGAACTTCTTCTGCATCCATCAAGGGTTTCCTGAAGGTCTCTGCAGCCAGTAACAATGTTCTGGATCAATCCAGAGCTCTGTTATTAGCTGCAGAGGCCTTCAGGAAAGCTTTGTCGGCTGCAGAAGAAATGGGCTGGCAAGGCAGGGGTCAGGGTGTACAAGGCCTGGCTGCAACTATCCAAAGATAAGGAGTAGGGCAGCTCCACCCCTACCCTAGCTTAAGTTTTGCCCATGCACCCTGGACTAGGCGAAAGGAGTGTGTGTCTTAACTAGGGCTTATTTTGGGGTGTATATAGACCCTCGAAACGACGCTACAGAGCACTGCACACCAAGACAACTAGTCACAAGAACAGTTTTTTCCCCAAACGCCATCACTCTGCTAAATAAATAATTCCCTCACCACTGTCAAACTACTTGCTAAGACTGCATTACTGTTACTATTAGACTTCTCATTATTCCTATCACCATCTCCTCCCACTTACGACTACAGGACTGTAACTTATTGCTTGTATCCTTACGACTTTTATTGATATTGTTTCCTGATGACTTATTTATACCCTATGACTATCATTATGTGTTGAACCTTATCATTCTTGACAAGTGTATCTTGTCTTTTTAAGTACACTGAGAGCATCTGCACCAAAGACAAAATCCTTGTGTGTCCAATCATACTTGACCAATAAAGAATTCTATTCTATTCTATATGTATTCACAAATCTGCCATATTTAAAAAAAAAAAACGAGACTATTTTCCAGTCTAGTTTTTAGATCTAGAATTTAGATTTTAGATTAGACCTGCCATATGTAAGTTTTTTTTTTTAATCTATAGTTTTACAAACCGTGCTTTTGACTTACTATGCTTCCTGGAAAGCATAAACGGTGCTTCGGAGCATTCTTTTCCACAAGGAGAAGCAGCTTACAAAACCCTTAGAAAGTGAAGTTAATCGCAAATACTGTGCATGAAAACAGGGCACGCACAATGAGTGGATGAAAATGAATAGAACTTGAAATTAACTCTCTCCTGATATCGTTTTCTGTTTTGGAAGCCATTGCTTTACCTGTTATTTGAGACTTAACACCTTGCTAGAATTTGCTTTCAAGTAAGCATGCTTGTTATTTTGTTGTCTAGGCCTTCTTCATTTTGACTTAGCTCGTGTTAGAATGTTATTATCTTCTGAGTCAATCTCGATTTTTTCCCCCCACTTGGTGAATTTTTTTTAGAAGTAGATTCCCATTGTATTCTTCCTAGGGCTTAGAGGGACAGACTGGCCTGAAACCAGCTGCCCTAGAACGCAGAGGAGGGTTCCTGTCGGTTCGGACTGGTTCACTAGAACCGGTAGTGAGTATTTCCCCCCACTCACCGAACCGGTAGTGACGGCCGGCTGGAGACGCCCCCAAACCAATCCTCCGGCTTCAAATCTGTCCACCGGAGCGAAATTTGCTCGAAAATAACCTTTTGCACATGCGCAAAGCCTCCTGCGTATACGCAGATGAGTTTAACCTGGGAGCGACGGGAGTGCGCGCGCAGAACACAAACTTCCAGCGCGACCCCGAACCGGTAGGAAAGGTAAGTAGAACCCACTCCTGCTAGGACAGGACTAGAACTCACCTATCTCCCAGTGCTATTAAAAAGTTGCGCTAATTGTAAATGCCAAAACGAAGTTCTCATATGTCAGGTTGTAAATCCATTTGCAAATCACGTTTCTTCCCTCTACTGTAGCAATTCTGAAAATAACCCTGTTTATTTTAAAGTATAAATTCTGTATCTGATATTTAATATAACTCTTTTTTTTTCCCCAGCTGGAATAATTTCCCTTCTGGATGAGGAAGAGCCAGAACTTAAGGTGGGCTTGTAGACTTTCTGTTTTTGACTTCAGAATAAAAGTATACCAGGATCTGAATGCTAACATACAATATTTTAAAAAGTTGTTTGATTGTTTCGGATGTTATATATTTACTGGCTCAAGAACTTGAGATTGCTATTTTCCAGACTGTGTACAGGTAAGTCCTTGACTTACGAGCACAATGGCGCCCCAAAATTTATGTTGCTAACTGAGAAATTTGCGAAGGGAGTTTTGCCCCATTTTACGACTTTTTCTTCCCACAGTTGTTAAGTGAATCACTGCAGTTGTTAAAGTAGTAACTCCGTCGTTCAGTGAATCTGGCTTCCCCATTGATTTGGCTTGTCAGAAGGTCCCAAATGGGGAATCACATGATCCCGGGACACTACAGCCGTCAGAAATTACGAACCAGTTGCAGAGCGCCTGAATTTTGATCACGTGACCGGGGGGAGGATGCTGCAATGGTCGTAACTCACTTTTTTTCAGTGCCGTTCCAACTTCAAGCATTCACTAAGCGAACTGTTGTAAGTCGAGGACTACCTGTATTACTAAGAAATTTGAGAGTGATTATTTTTTTCATCCTCGCTACTTGCTAGACATCTGTGTTGGTCGAAGCCTCAATGAAAGACTAAGTTAAATTTAATAAATAAATAAATAAGTTAAAGCCTGAATGCAGTGGTTTTCGTTCTTTTCACAGGAGTTTGCTCTCCACAAATTGAACGCGGTGGTCAACGATTTCTGGGCCGAGATCTCTGAATCGGTGGATAAAATGTAAGAGGAAAGGCCTCAAATTCACTTGAAATCATAAGCTAAAATGTAGCATGTCACTTTCCTGAGCTACTGATTTCAATGCTAAAGGAAATGCTTTAACGTTCACCATAGAGCTGTAGCGAACCAACCTTTTCTTCCTTCCTTCCTTCCTTTTATCCCCCGCAGTGAAATTCTGTATGAAGATGTTGGGTTTCGTAGTCGGGAATTTGCCGCTTTGGTGGCTTCCAAAGTATTCTATCATTTAGGGGCTTTCGAAGAATCCCTGAATTATGCCCTGGGAGCTGGCAATCTTTTCAACGTCAACGACAATTCCTAATACGTAGAAACAATTATCGGTAAGTTTGTGCACTGGAAAACCGGGAAGCACTTTATCCAGCTATGCAAATTCAACGGTCTTTGCAAAAATGTCACGAAATACTTAATACAGGTAATCTTCCACTTAGGATCAAAATTCAGCCCAACATTTGTCTCGCTAAACAAAACAGTTGTCAACTGAGTTTCGCCCCTTTGTACGACTTTTCTTGCCACCGTTGTTAAGCGAATATCACAGCAATTGTTAAGTTAGTAACACGGTTGTTATGTCAATCTGGTTTCCCCCATTGACGTGGCTTGTCTGAAGGAGGCAAAAGGGAATCACGTGGCCTGGGACCCTGCAGCTGTCATAAGTACATGCCAGTTGCCAAGCCTCTGAATTTTGATCCATGGGGATGCTGCAACAATTGTAAGTGTGAAAAACGGTTGTAAGAGCAGTTGTAATTTTGAACAGCCACTAAACCGACTCTTGTAAGCCTAGGACTTATCTGTAGCTGCGCAGTTCCAAATTCTGGAAAAATATGAGAGTTGCTCCATTAGCTTGACCAAATTTGCAAGTTTAGTCTCAACCCAATGTCTTTTCTGAAAAAGGGAAATATTTTTTTTAAGATGTTATTTTACGTTAAGATGGTGTTTAATGCATTTTAATGCCTTAAAATGCAGGTGCCTGCTATGTCTTTAAATATTCCAAAGAATATTTCAATATGAAAAGCTAGCTCTGGGCAATAAGAGGCCCCTTACCTTGAGTATTGACAGGCATGTTGGAAAAAGCATCCCTTTTTATGCCATATAATTGATTTGGCTGTTTTTTTTAAAGCGTGCCAGTTGAGATCGGCAGAAATTTGAATTCTGGACCCATATGCATATGCATTTTCTTGCTGCATTGGAAGTTGAGAATCTGAATAATTTGCAGGAAATGCTAGTTGGATTGTAAGATGCAATTAGAAGCGTGTGAAAATTACCGTATTTTTTGGAGTATAAAACGCAAATCCCCCCCAAAAGAGGCTGAAAATGTGGGTGCGTCTTACACTCCGAATGTAGCTTTTTCAAAGCTTTTTTTCAGCCATAACCCGGGATAAAATAATGTGCTGAAGCCGACCAGACTAAAGACGTTAGCCAGATGAATACCTGGTAGGCAGATTTCCCTCCCCTTATTTTCCTCCCAAAAAACTAAGGTGCATCTTATACTCTGGTGTGTCTTATACTCTGAAAAATATGATAATAGATTAATGAAGCATTTGAAAATTAATGGAGCAATGGATTAATGGGCCCCTGTCCATAATTCTTTACTTGCGTTTATAGATATCCCCTTCTTTTTAGACCACAATAAAAAAAATAAAATTCCAGTCCTACGTAGTGATGACTCACCGCATTGGAAATATAGGTAGTCTTCGAGTTACAATTATGGTACTAAGTCATGATGGTTGCAAAGCAGTTCGGGCGCATGGCCAACCCAATTTTATGACCTCTGTTGTGATGGTTGTTAAAAGGAACCCATGGTTCGCTATGGGTTGGTTTTATTTCCGAAAACTGGAAATAAATTTGGATTTTCTGCAAAACCATCATAAAAGGCAGTTATATGTCCGCAGGATATAAAATGTGTTTTGGTGGGCCAGGCACCTGAAGTGCAGTCACATGACTGCAGAGGTCCCCGACCATCGTAACATTGAATCCAGGATATAAGTATCCCCCAGCTAAGATCCGTCGTAGCTTCATATGGTTGCTAAGCGGCCAGTCATAAGTGACAGGCTTGCCCTGTCAATGTTGATTGGAATGTAGGCTACTTGATTATTTGTGTGAGTTGGGTGTTCCTCCATTGGAGTATTGTTTGCTGGTTGATTGTTGGTCTGGTATTAATTCTGGCATTAATCCCTGTTTATCTGGGTGTTTAGGGCTGCTAAGGAGGCATGTTGGTCTTTCTGTTTCCTTTTTAGCTGTTGATCCTCTGTTTTGAATGGTTGTAGCTTATCTCTAGATGCCTGTTAGTGGCTGATTTGTTTGAATGCCAAACTTCTAGGAATTCCCTAACATAAGTCGAGGACTAACTGCACAGGGTGTGATGGGCGTGACAGGACCGCACCTCCGCACACGTGGTTTTTTACACTTATAAAAATAGAGAGGCCTACATTCCTGTGATTTTTTTTTTTTTTAATACATACTTGATCTACTCGATCACCTTATGAGAAAGAGCAGATCAAGAAACTGACTCCATGGGAAGATTAGAAGTATAAATTATTGACATAGGCTGTAGTAGGAGAATCCTGCAAGCCTGAAACGTAAAATAATTTACCTTTTATAACCATCTGAGTGTGCGGCCATCCTGTGCCTCATTTTGAGTAGCAAAGGCACCGCAGGTTGGTCCTTTGCTATTTCCATGCCAGCTCTGCAGACCAGATCTAAGAACCCCACGAGCCTTGAGTTTGATACCCTTGCTCTAGATCAGTGTTTCTCAACCTTGGCAATTTTAAGATGTTTGGACTTCAACTCCCAGAATTCCCCAGCAAGCTATCTTAAAATTGCCAAGGTTGAGAAACATTGCTCTAGATTAACAAGTCTATAATCGGATCGATCGATAATGAGAATATTATCTTGCTTTCCTCAGCAAAATGCATCGACCACTACACCAAGCAGTGTGTGGAAAATGCGGACTTGGCGGAAGGGGCCCAGAAAGCCGTGGACCCCCGCTTGGAAGGGATTGTGAACAAGATGTTTCAGCGCTGCTTAGACGATCACAAGTACAAGCAGGCCATCGGCATCGCCTTGGAGACCCGCAGGCTGGACATCTTTGAGAAAACCATTTTGGAATCGGTAGGTGAAGGCGGGATGTTGGGAAGAGGCGCCGTGTAGGGTACGTGTATCGCTTTTGAGCGCATTGCACGCTTTGTTTGTTTATGCAAATGATATGGAACAAATAAACCACATTATAAACACTCCAAACCAGTTCTGTAGAAATTCCCAGTCATCCTGGTCATGGTTGTCCCAAAGGTGCTTTTTTTTCAAGAGGCAACTGGACGTTCTGGGTTTTCTTTGGAGACGTTTCGCTTCTCATCCAAGAAGCTTCTTCAGCTCTGGCAGGATAGTGGGGAATGGAAGGATTTATAGTCCTTGTAGACAGCTGGTCATTTGCATCCTTTTAAAGAATCCTTGAGGCCATTTGGAGGTTTGTCTGTGTCCTCTGGGTCACCTGAGTG
>JANHFT010005923.1:43840-55718 GCA_032467955.1 Pseudoxenodon macrops | reverse complement strand
GTGCAAAGGGCGGGGTGTCTGGGGCGGGGCTATCTAAAGTATCCTGATAAGCAGCGTTGGAAGGCAATTGCTCCCAATGCTGACTTCACAGAGCTGTAAGCTATCTCACTGTTTGCTTGAACGGTAGAATAAATGCTGGTTTGGAAGAACGCATTTCTAGCCTGATTTATTCCAACTGAGTTGCCTGCAAGGTCTGAGACATTGATTGGTTCAAGATAGAAACATGGCAAGGAGTACAGCAAGGCTGCATTCTTTCACCTTTCTTTTTCAACCTACGTGTCAAAGTGATTATGAAAAAATTGGAACTTGTAGAATCAAAAATTGGAATAAAGATTAGAAGAAGGAACATCAACAATTTTCTATATGGTGATGGCATAACTGTCGTCTGAGAAAACAAAGGAGGCCTGAAATATCTGATTAAAGCATTAAAGAATAAAACAAGAAATTTGGCTTCTCCCTGAACATCAAAAACATCAAGTTCATGATCACTTCAAGGAATGGGAAGGTCAAAGAAACAATCAACAGTAAAGGGATCAAATGCATATAAAAATTTCTTTTCCTAGGATTGCAAATTCATCAAAGCAGGGAATGTAGACCAACCATAAAGCATCAAGTTTTCTAGGTCACACAACAATGATGAACATGAATCAAAAATAGAAAAGCAAGGACATCAACCTGGCAACAAAATGAAGATGAATCCACACTATTGTATTCCAATAGAGTTGTGAAAATTGGACTATGAAAAAAACTAAACAGGAGGAAAATTGACTTGTTCCCACTGTAGTGTTAGAGAAAGCTCCTGCACATTCCTTGGACAGCAAAAATGACAAACAACAAGATCTGTAGTGTATAAAACCAAACCTCACTGGAAAGCAAAATCACAAAACTCCACCTCACTTATTTTGGCCATGAGATCAAACTCGCAAGATAAGGCAGAATGATTAGCAATAAAAGGAAACAAGTCTACCAAATCGCAAACCCATCAAAGCCTACAGCAGCCACAGCATAAAATAATGAAAGCCATACAAGATTAGAAAATGTAGAGAGAGATGGTCCATAGAATAGCTGAGAATCAGACTTGATTGATCAGATAGCATCATCAACCCTTCCAAGTAGTTGTAAACAAATTTATAGATATAAATATAGAGATGCTAGAGAAGCAATTGCAATACGAAACACAACAGTTACTCAAGTTTAAAAACAGATGACATTCTATTTAAAACATATTTCTTTGTAGAATAAATGAAAACAAAGGAAGATTTCCATTATAATCCAATCAACACAACTGTAGCTGCTATTCAACTTTTGTCTTAAACCAGTGCTATACTCATAAAACAGACTAGCATAATGATAACACTTTAATGATTCACAAGAAAAAGCACCCGTATCAATAGGTCATCTGTAAGTAAGCATAAACTAGGATTGAATTTATTAGAAAAGAGACATTTATGGATCATTTATATAGGCATGTGAAAAATCACTTGCCAACCATTCCTTATACTGTATATGAACCTTGTAAATTTCAGTTCCAAGGTGTTCTAACACGCTCTAAGTGCAATATAAATTAGCTGCATATATGTTTCCTATCCATACAAAATGCTTTAGGAAAATAAAAAGTTGAATGGAAATAAAAAGAAAAGCCAAGCTAACATTTGTGGGGCCCAATTAAGTTTTGAAGGTCACATTTTAAACAGAAAAAAGCATGTGTGGGAGAAGGAATATTTTTTTCCACCCAATCCCAAATCCCATATTAGGTCCCCTTTTGCAACTACTCATTCACAGGTTATAGATTTATTTGAAACCCTTCCATCCATACACATGTATACACTATGGCACTTCCACAAAATAAATATATAAATACATAAAAAGGAAAAGCAGGTATGGAAACACGTAAGGGATAGGCCACAGGCAGTATTTAAAAGTACAATTGAGATGTCACTGAGTGAAATACAAAGTCTGAGAGGAATACACTCTTATAAACAATAAAAACTAAGCTTAGTCTTATCCACAGGGATCCAGAATCAAAATAAAGACAATCTAAACATAAACTCTGCTTTTTTAAACTTTATCTTAGTGAATTGCGTCCTTTATAACAAAAAAGCTGGTTGTTGATTGACAGAACATGATAACAGGATATAGTCTGCCTGGAGTCTACTGTCGATTCGAATGTCATATAGAAAATCTGATAATTTAGTTCATTTTGTTCTTGGTATACTGTCTAGGCATAACCAGAGATTATGCCATCATTTCTATACTTTACAACCAACCCCACCCTTGTTGAACATCAATTTTATCCACAGCTGGTCTTATGTGACAGATGTTTCAGTTTCTTCCTTCCAATATTGTCTCACACATCCTGTTTCTAATCCCTGATTAGCTTCTAATTCTTCACTTCTCTGTCATTCCCAGGATTTCAGAAGTGAAAACATGTGGAGGAATTATTGCATACAATCCCCCCAGGGAACAACTACTTTATATCCCCAGACTGGGAAGATCTGACTAATCTCTTCGATTGAAGCTACTGAAATTTTGAGTTATTTAGGTGTAGTTTCTAAGGGACTACTACTAGCTCTCAAAGCATTTTCTGATAGTTTTAAAGACTAATAACTAATCATAAAAGCAACTTTTTGGATTTAAATTACTATCAGTATTTTATATAGTCATACACACAGGACTTGGCTTATATCACTATTATTGTTGCAACAAATTTAGAAGCAAATGGTCCCTGATCTAGAGTTGGATACAGTAGTAATACATAATCTTGTGTCATTATGAAATGGTTGCTTAATAACTTCTGATTGCTTCAGAATAATCTATTGAATCTGACTGTGATTATCAGATCAATTTGAAGTAGTGATTTTAATCAAGTGATTCAAGTTGATTGAAGTCAGATTCAATTTGATTAGCAAAAGGGCCGTTTGCACCTTCAAATGTCATTTAAATTGTCAAAGTGTTTCAAAGGCATTCAATTAAAGTTAATTTCTTAAATCAATCTAACAATTTGACTTGGATTTTCCATTCAAAGGGAGATTCAGTTGACTTGAAGCTTTGAACATGTCTAACAATTTAAATTTAAAAGACTGCAGAATTTGCCAAGGAAGAGAAAATAGGATGATAGATTCCGTCCAGTTACATATGAGTGCATAGCTTAAAGATGATGAATTACCTTAATAAAAGTCTTGTTATTCCCTTGCCCCTTGGAAATTTATGCATCAGCTTCTCAATGATGACTTTGTCATATGGCAGCTTTCGTGATCATGAAGGATGATTAACATGAACACTATTTAAAGGGCATCAGTCAGGCACAGGCGGGAAAAAGCAAGTTAGCTAAAGGTTGCAAGGATATAGGGCATAACAAACAGGTGGAACTAGGCAGAAAGATGGATAGTGGTAAATAGCTCAGCTTGCATCACTTATCATTTCAATTATTTGGAAGCATAAGCAATCCATAATTAATTCAATCATGCAAAGCTAGACTGTGATATAGTAAATATTTTTGTATACAATTGTTCCAAGTAAAAGTAGTATGTCACCTGGGCAACAGATACTGATTGCAAAAATGAGATTTGTAGATTGCATCAGAACACACACAGAACAACAATGTGAGATAAAAATTTCAATATACTGTAGAAATAAGTCTGAGTTTAAACTGTGAAGCCTTTATCCATTGCAGAATGCTTGTGTTTTGCTTTGGGTCCCATTTCAAAGGCATATCAAGTCCCAATTCTCCCACAAGCCTGATAACCGTAACAAATGTTTCCTTTATACTACTAATGAAACCATTTTCCTTGGCCCCTCAACTGCAGAGCATTTTACACAGCAAAAAACCATAGGTTTATCTGGGATTGTAACTTACAAGTATTAGGTTACACTGCTCTAGAATTACTGGTACAGCTTACAGAGAAATGAGCAATCAGTAGTTTCAAGTGCAAGATTCCTTTTCACTTTCAGCTGTGAAATTGATTCAGTTCTTAAGGCTCTTAAACTGTCAGGTTTCTGGTGAGATATTCAATAAACAGTCATTGGCTGTTGTTCTTCCCACCCACCCCCACAATCACGTTCTTTGGGAAATGCTCTGCTTAACACAGGAAGTAACATTTGTAGAAAAAATGGATGGCATTCCAAAAAGTCTTATTCATTGTATTTTAAAGGAAATGGGTAAAACTCCAAAAAGTCATCTCTATACAAGTTTTTTTTAAATGTGAAAAGGAACATAGGGAAAGTCAATTCTTTAAATAAGAGTGTTTAGGTTTCAGAAAACAGAAATGTTAGTTTTTTGCTTTTAAAATGAATCTTAGTGTATGTATTTCAACAATTTGTGAGCAAGGATAGATAATGAGGTCTAAGTTTTTTTATTTAAAATGTTTTTTTTTATTACCAAGACAAAGTTCTTAAATGTGCGCAAAATAGTTTTGGGCCAATACATTTAATTGTACATAATATAATGATTGCCAATGTTTAATTAAAATTACCAGAATTCCCACCTAACATGGTAGCACTAGATGACTGAATTTGCAATCTAAAGACATAGCAAGGCTAGGCCTGCATATGTTTACAGATTACATCTCCTATTGTCTTGAATTACAAGGCCTATATGTCAAACCATGCCAAACCTGCACAAATACACAGTTGATATGTTTATTGACATGTCAATAAACAAACACCTCTCTTAGAACATGACAGATATCTATGTGCCATGCTGGCATTGGTGACCAAGGTACTTCAGGGAAAGATAATGTGCATGCTACCTCAGCAAAAACAGTCAGACCCTTCAGCTAGAACTCAGTTTTTCAAGAGTGACTGCAAGAAACAGCTTAGTGGTACAGGGATCATGAATGACTGAGGAACTTTTTTGTTTATTTGTTTGTTTAATTTGGGAACATTCAGGGCTCTTTTTGTATTGGAAAAAAATAAATCTAAACCATTTCTTCTGACCCCTAACCCATGTTTGCAAATGTATTGTGAAATGAGTTACAGTGTGGAACAGTGATTTTTCAACCTTGGCAACTTTAAAATGTATGGACTTCGACTCCCAGAATTCCCCAGTCATGCTGGTTGGAGAATTTTTCGACTTAAAATTCACATATAGTAGAGTCACTAAGATCGAGCTGGCTGGGGAAATTCTGGGATTTGAAATCCATACATCTTAAAATTGTTGAGAAAGATTAAGAAACACTGGTATGGATATACAGTGTTTAGGGTATCTGGTTTAAATTAAACTAACCTAAATTAAAACCTAAACTAACTATAAAATAGGCACCCATTTACTGTGGTTCATTCAGTCTTTCTGAAAAAGTTATGAAGTTGTAAAATGATTATAGAACGTTTTATTCTGATTTGCTTCTCAGCAAAAACAAAAGGGAGGTACATATTTAATAAAGATTTGACATATCTGAACATATTTTTGTTCAGAAAACCAAACTGGCATAGGGCTTCTTACTATTCAGTAGCACAATATGCTTCCTGTATATTTGGGTAGGGATTTATTTATTTCTCAGGGAATCTAAAAACATGACATGTCATTAGAGAGGAGGGGGAGGGAGACTGAAAAGGAAAGAAAGTGGGTAGAGTGTTTAGGCCTCCAGAGAAAAGGATTCTATTTTAGTTGAGTCAAGAAACCTCTGCTAAGAAGGAATGTTATGGAAAACATAAACATTCCTTATTTTCCTTTCTCTATTCACTAAGATTTCCTGGAAGCTGCAATTTCCTTTCTTTAATCAGATAAACAAGAAAAGCATGTGGCTCTATGAGCTGAAATAGGCTGAATGTAAATATTGTGCTGTGAATACAGTAGCTATACACAGACCAGTAACAAAAGAAGGTGAATGTTACAATAGCCAAAGAAAAAGAAGAACTTGACAGGCCACGTAAAAAACATCAAGCATGTAGATAAGCTTGTTTGCCTGGAGACAGGGGAACAAAGCGGGTTGAGACTGCTACATTTTCAATTATTGACCTACTGTTATTTTCTAAGGACATCATCAAGTCTCTATCATTTATGATGCTTTCCATAACCTTTTTCATCTCTGCTTAGCAGGTTGTGAATGTATGCCTTTGCCACCAAGTCACCCTTGTCTGTGTTGGTCGCTTGTTTTCAACAGGGCAAAAAACTTTAGCTTGTAGGAAGAAATATGACCAAATGCATCGTTATCATTATCATTATCAAGACCACTCTGTGGCTGCTTCTGTAAATCACTTTTATATTTCTGCACACAGGGAACTGCAGTCAACCTTGTGAAAAAGGTCTTTAGGTTATTTTGCAAGCTCAGATGAACACATCTCATAAAGCTATGGCTTTCAGGAGCCTGACCTTGGGCTTCAAAGTAATGCAGATTGGAGAGCTGGTGGCAGCTAATTTCCTTCCAGTGCAAAGGCAAAAGAAGGGCTGAAGAACTTTAGTATCAAAAGCCTTAGCATTGTGAAACCTGCAAGGTGTTGTTTTGATTCTGATCCTCAGTTTGCAGCTTTGATTGAAAGTATTATAGAAATGGAAAGAGAAGCTGGAAATGTGTACATGATCAAGCAAGGAGTCTGTCAGGTCCTGACAAGGTTTCAAGAGTAAGAATAGAATAGAATAGAATAGAATAGAATTGAATTGAATTGAATTGAATTGAATTGTATACTAATCAGCATAAATTAAAATGAAATTTTAATTGCATTCAGGTCTCAAAAGATAACAATTATGCATATATCCACCTACACATATATGACCCAGGGAAACATCACAGTGTACTGTGGATGTATACATATACATTTGGGGCGGCGGCGTAGGAATCCTTCAAGTTTAATGGTATAAGCAACAAAGCTGATACAGAATCTAGTCCTGCTATAGAAACTTTGAAGCCTCCTCCCAGAAGGGAGCAACAGAAACAGACCATGAAGTGGGTGTGTGGAGTCTAATATTGGGTATTTGATGCAAGAAATAAAGGATCCATAGGAGTACAAATAAATAAGTTAGAAGGCATGTTCTTGGTTTCTTTCTAGAGAAGGCAAAAATAATGAATTAATCAGAGAACCCCATACAAGTATGTTTGATAAAATAAATTTTCATACATTTCAGTTCAACAGTAAGACAAGCTCTTCACTAGCTAAAGAGGCATCACAGGAGCAAACTGTTAATATATAAACTGGATTCTTGAACAAAAAACGTTATTAAAACAATTGTGGTTCAGTTTGCAGGAAGTGTAATGCACTTCTAAATCTTAAATCTAAATCACCAACAATATTTCTTAGTTTGATTTCTGGAAAAGATAGCTTTTGAATACGATAGAGAACTATGAATTCAAAGGCATGTGACTCCTTTTTGCAGTGGTATAAAATTTATTCCTATGAAGTGGATGGGGAAATTGTTTTGGTTCACTTTAATCAAGGCACACAGATTGCCGTCATTTACTATTGCTTATAATCAGAAGTCAGAATCAAAACATAATTGATCATAAGGAATAAAATAATCAAAGGAAAACATGGTTTTATACTGCTCAGAAAAAAAATCAAATACCTTTAAATGTTAAAAAAGTTACTTTATGGTTTGTTAAGTCAGGAACATCAAAGGTAGAAATACAATATAGATCTGCCTCCTACTTTTTCATTTTCCTCTGAGGAAAGATTTTGTAAAATAATATACTGTATAGCAGAGGTGGGTTCTGAATCTTCTTACTGTCAGTTTGGTCAGGGTTGCGCCTTGAGCATGCGCAGCAGTCAAAAAACTGGCAATCAAAGATGGTGGCGCCCATGGAGACACCAACAGAACTGGCTCTGTGATGTCATCGCGAAGTTACTACTGGTTCTAGAGGAACCCACCTCTGCTGTATAGGCAATACTTCAGTTATCATATATCTTCTTATACTGTATCATTATCTGTAAGCGTGATTCCTGGATAATGAGCAATTCCACCATAAATGAACTGATTCTTTTTATTATAATCATCTTATAACAATTTGGTAACAGATTAGAGAAAAATCCACAATCCTCTGATACATCTTGTTTTATAGAATTCTACAAAATCTTGTGGTTTTAGAATTGTGAAATCCTAAGCTAAGAAAAAACTATCAGGAACAAACCTGTTTTCAGCCACTACTTACAACAAGGTCGAGCTGGCACATAAATAGAAAACAAGATAGCAGATGTTTTGGGAGCTCCAAACATAAAACAGAAGTATGCTGGCAAGCAACTTCTGTGTCAGAATTAGAAAATCAGATATACTAATCAGGAACTGTAAGCAATAAAAGCTAACGAACAGCTGGTGGTTGTTTTTGACACCCCTTAGGTAAAATACTCCAATACTCCATCTTACTCCAAAATAATATTGTTGATGCAGATAAATGAGTGATGAAGAAATCTGGCATCAGTTCAGAGATGCATAGCTTTCCTGCTTTGTGATTTTGTTTATGGTGCTGTCGTGTAACCCTCTTATCAAAAGATATACAGGAGGCACACTAGGCAATTGAAGCACTTCCACATGACCTGCTTCCATAGAATTCTGAGGATCTGGTGTCAGGGCAAGGTGCCAGACACAGAAGTCCACTGCAGAGCAGGCCTGCCATCAGTTCACCCCCTGCTGATGAAAGCCCAGACATGCTGGGCAGGCCATGTTGCAAGGATGCCAGACCAGCGCATCCCCAAACAGCTCCTCGGTGGTGAGCTGTCTCAAGGAAAGCAATCACACGGGAGACAAAGGAAGTGAAAAAAAGACACGTTGAAAGCCTCCTTCAAGTCTCTGGATATTGACACCACCTCCTGGGAAACCCTGGCACAAAATCGATCAACATGGCACACGCTGATCCACCAAGGCTGCCAGACATCTGAGGACAGAAGAACCACCATAGCACAAGAGAAGTGAGCACTCCGCAAAGTCAGAGCTGAAAATGCCGCAACAATGGTGCCCACATATGTCTGCCTAACACGTGGCAGAACATTTCGTGCCCATATAGGCCTTACCAGCCACCTGCAGACACATAATGGACAGCCCACAACCTGTTAGATGTCAAGATCCTCTGTGAACACGATGGACAAACACCATCACTACTACTTCAAAGGGTTAATATCCACTCCTGCAAGTCTGAAAGTATCTCTCACATCCCTTACTTTCACCCTTCCCAAATCTAGGAAGGATTCCTTCTGAGACAGTTTCTCCACCCCATTTCTTTTGGCTCAGATGCCATTGATCAGATGGTTGTCTGGGGCCTTCATCTGTTCCTTCTGTCTCCCAAGGCCATTCCACATACCATTAGAAATAATCCTCATTTAGCAACTGACTTGCACAGTGACTGCAGTTGCAATGGTGATGGAAGAAACCACTTGCATTCATGACCTTTGCAGGTCTGTGAAACAAAGGAAAGCTGTAGTAAGGTTCTAAGCACAGTTGCGGTTTCATTTAGGAACAACGTGACTTAACCACCGAGTTGATGGTCCCAACTGTGATCACTAAACGAGGTCCATCCTTACAAGCTCATGATGGAGGCAGCAGCAGTTTTCCTACCCAATGAGTTCAGGCAAAACTGTTGACAGAGAGTTGAGACCCATCTTGGATTGCAGACAAACAGCCACTTCTCAGTTTTACTCACAGCGAAAGCTACAGTGGTCAATCAAACATCCTCACAAACTTCCATGACCTTCCCACCTCCCAGGCAGATAGACGGAAGTTGACCACATTCAGCTTTAGAGACTCAGTCTCAATCTGGTGGGGCAGATTGAAGTTTATCCTTGCTACTATGCCTGTACTTTCCTAAAAAGCTTCATGACCAGAGGTGGGTTCCTACCGGTTCGGACCAGTTCTACCGAGTAGCTGGTAGGCCGCTGGTGACATCACGGAGCCGGTTCTGTTGCTCCGTGGGCGCCGACATCTTTTTTTGGGTTGTTTTTTTTTGGAAAAAAAATTTCCCCCCCGGATTTTTTCTTCTTCTGCGCATGAGCAGAAACCAAGTTTCCGGCACTGCACATGCATCTCCATCTTGTTTTCAGCCTTTTTTTTTTTGGGAAAAATTTTTTTTACAGGATTTTTTTTCTTCTGCGCTTGCGCAGAAGCTGAATTTCCGGCAGTGCACATGCCTCGCCATCTTGTTTTAGGCCATTTTTTAAAAATTGGGGGCTTTTTTCTACTGCGCATGCACACGGGGTGCACATGCGCACGGGGTGCGTGCACATGCACATGATGTGCGTGCGCATGCGAGGCGCGCCCGCATGGTGCAGGAGGCAACGAACCGCTGACAAGGTAAATCTACAACCCACCCCTGTTCATGACCATGACGTCCTCACTTCTGACGTCCGTTGTAAGAGAGCTCAGTGGTCCTGTCATTGGGCAGCAAAAGACATACGGTAGTTCTTCAAATCCCCATTATCTGCAGAGCCCGATAACCTGCTCAGAACAGAAGTCACAGCATTTGGCTTCTGCCCATAGAGGACCCTATAGTTAGGTATTAGGCCAACTGGGATTTTTAGAATACTAGCTGGGCTGACAACTTCATTAAATCAGGAGGACCCGTGGAAGAGGTAACACTGTCACCCCAGAAGACTGTATTAATGGCCCTGCTCTGTCCACCCTTATTTTGGTTATGAGGATGAGAAAACAGGGGGAAAAGGAAAATTAAGCGATTCATATTGTTCAGGGGAAGCATTTGGCAGCGGAGAAAACATGAAAACACGATCCACGTGGCTGCAGCTAGGAAAACAGCTTCCTGCTTAATATCAGAACAATTGGAACTGAGCGATCTCATTTTAAGAGGCCTCGTCACTTTCCATCCCCTCACTGGAAAATGTGTGACCGAGCCGAGAAATCGAAGGAGATTTGTGTCTACTGTTCTACCGCTCCCTGAAGCTCTTCTTTGTGAACTTACATCGCAAAACAAAGGAGAGTGAGTGTGTACCGATATCATCTGTGGAAATTGGGTTCTTTGGTGTTGTTATTTTTCCTCAACACGCAGTAGTGATGATTGTTTTATTTGACTGTGGGCCAAAGAAAATAAAAACGCAGAAATGAAGTAAAAGCAGACAATAATCACCAATCATTGCAAATCTATTGAGGGAGGGGGCGAGCTAAACACTTAAGAGGGTGTGCTTGTGACCGACCACACAGTCTGCAGGAATATTGGGGTGACTCTCTTAATGGAAGGTAGGTTGGGGCGATGAGCTGACTTTGTTGAGGAAGTGAAATTACTTTTCATAAAATATCTCCTCTGGCAAAAGGACAAGAAGCAGTAGAGTGGCAGGTTGTCGTCCACGACGCCTTTGCTGAAAATACAAACGCAACTGGTATTCACTGCCTCCTGCGCCCACACGGCGTGGGAGGCAGCGAACCAGCGGCGAGGTAAGTTAGAACCCACCCCTGCTAGGGCACCTAGATCCCTCTCACAGTTACTAGTGTTTAGCCACGTACTGCCAATTCTATACCTGTGCATTTGGTTTTTCCTGCCTAGGTGCAGAACCTTACTTTTCTTAGCACTAAACTGTGTCTTGTTAGCTAGGATCTAATGCTAAACTGACCAGATTTGAACCCAAAGAGCTGTGTAAACCCAGTTTTTTATGTACAACTGGGCAAGATTTCTTACTTGTAGGATTGTCAACTCTTGATAGGGTATGATTGGGCTATCAAAATTAGAGCACTTCTTCATTAAACAATTATTGCTCTATAGACAATCAACACTATAATGTATGCGCAAAAGCTTATGCTCAGATGCCAGGAAAAGAAATACAGTAAAATAGCACAACAACCATAATCATAATAAAAGAAAAAAATGTATCACTCTGCTAAGGCAACATAATTTTGAGGTGTACAAAATTATGTATGGTGTGGATAAAGTACCGTATTTTTCTCCCCCTAATTGGGGCTGATAATTTGGGTGCATCTTATACTCCGAATGTAGCTTTTTCAAAGCTTTTTTTC
>JANHFT010005923.1:33257-43740 GCA_032467955.1 Pseudoxenodon macrops | reverse complement strand
CAACAATGGTGCCCACACATGTCTGCCCAACATGTGGCAGAACATTTTGTGCCCATATAGGCCTTACCAGCCACCTGCGGACACACCGTGGATAGTCCACAATCCATTAGATGTTAAGGTCCTCTTCGAACACAATGGACGAACATCATATTATCAAAAGAACATAAAAAATAAATGATATGATGCTCGTCCATCGTGGCTGCTTCAAATAGAGGCAACCACAAGATTTGAGAAAAGCATTGTCACCCCTACTTTGCTACCTTTAAGTCTTGATTTTCATTCAGCTATTATGATGAATGCTAATTGATAAATCAGTCCTCTATATACCGTCTACTTTCATTTTAAAATTATAAAATGTTATGGCATCGTTTACATATTATATAATATCCTATATGACTTGATGAGCGATCTAATAAAAAGTAGGAAGGCACTGAAGGTCAGAACTGTTTGTGTGTCATGCAATTTGACTTACAGCAGCCCTAAAATATCTGCTATTCTCAATGAAATAGAAAATGCTGTCCTATCACTAGTGCTGAAGCAGTATCCAGATGCTAATCTTGTCAGTTTCCACACATGAACCTGGAAGAAGCACAGTTTTGTTCAGTGCTTCAGCTAATAAGATATCGTAAGGTTAGATCTGTATTAACACAATCCTCTATTTTATTCATTTAACTAGCAAACTTTCCCTTTTATTACTATCTGTAATTGACTGAGTGTTCCAGAAGTGACCACATATCCTTAATCCCTAACTAATGGTCAAGGATGATGAAGTTGAATCGTTATCTTGAGAAATAGATGTTTCCCATCTCTATCTAGAACATGGGTGTCAAACTCGATTGTGTCACATGACCCATCGTGACGTGTCAAGACATTTTTGTCTTAGTGGAGAAGAGGTGGGTGTGGCCTGCATGTGACACATCCAACCTGTGGGCCACCAGTTTGACACCCCTGATCTAGAAAATCTTTTCTACTATGACCAGTATCTACAGTATTGCTGGACCATCTATCAAAACCATCTACCTAGAAGGGGGTTGTGCACTTTGTTTTGTTCCTTAATTCAGAACAAATGATAATGAAATCCTATTTCCACATTAATTGTACCAAGTTGAAGTAGGAGAAAAGCAATGCTTTTAGCACCTTCCCGTGATCCACATTTCATTTTTTTTTGACTGCTAGATATTTGATACAATTTTTCCAGGGATGGGCTTCAACATTTTTAGCAAGGGGTTCTCTGCCCAGTTGCTGGGTGGGCGTGTCCCTGGTGAGTGTGGCCTAGTCAACCTCCTCCACCACAGCTGGGAAGGCATTTTTGCCCTCCCCAGGTTCTGGAGAGCTTCTAGAAGGGCGAAAATGATCTCTGGAGGCTGGAAACAGACCTAAACTTTCAGTATGCCCATTTTTCACCCCTTCAGAGCCACCGTGCGTGCCCTGCACTTACCTGCATACAAAACGGGCTGTCTGGGGGGCCAACCAGTGGCATTTGGGAGTTCTCCAAACTGCACATAATCATAGCTAGAAGTTCCCCTGAACTCCTGCAAACCGTCCGCAGCCCACCCCTCATTGTTCCACACATGAAATCAATATCAGAACCAACTGATCATGTATCAATGATTTGCCTGATTAAGAAAGTCTCTTTCTCTCTATTTCCATCTATCATTAAAGGTCAAATATGAAAATATTACGGTGTAGAAATATCCTACATATAGCAGGTACTATATTAAGCTACATTGGAAAACCCTATAAGTAGATAAATTATTGCATATAAAGTTCTATTGGGCTCATACTACTAGAAAGAGTCAGAGTGACCAGTAATGATTTTGTTCTCTCACATTCTCTATGATTTTCCTCCCATTAATTTTCCACATGCATCTCTCTACACAACTCATTTTTCATACCAAAGCATAGTTCCATCTTCAGAGGTATTTATAAGCATTCTAAGATTAAACTGGCCCTTTGAGAAGATGACACAAAATAGATATGGCTCTTCAAAGACTTTGCAAAGGATTGTAGTAGTGTGTGGTAGAAGCTAGAGCACCTCTTTCCATGGGAAATTCTATTGTACAATTAAAATCCTTGATATTAATAAAGCTGATGAACATACAGCCTTTAGATTCTTCTGGAAGTGAGAGTTCATCTTTTATAGAGATAACGAGTTTTGACTTCTTCCCCCTTCTTCTGTGGGAAAATGATCTGCTCATAATATCATATGTAAAGCTTTAAATAAGTAAAACAAATATAGCAGAGATTCTTCATGCAGTTTACTCACAGCTGTCTCTTAATTCCCATGAGGCTTTCATGAGAACATACCACAGGCCCCCCCATGTGAAGAAATGCAAGTTGCCAAAAAAACAGCTTGGTGGGCAAGATTCATTTATAATTGAACAGAGAAACATAGTATAAAGCAGCCTTTCTTTACTGTTTCTTTTGACAAGATTTTTCAAAGGTTACTGCTGCACCATTGTCAGTGATAATTTACATGCCAATTTTAATGTACAGTATGCTGAATGCTGCTGTTTGTTTTCAGTCAAGCTTGTTAGGATGTTTAACCAAATGGTTTCTGTTTTTTTCTCTGTTTTTTTTCCAAGCTTTAATAAATCACAACCTAAGAATGTTTCTATGTGAAGGTGAAATAATGAGACTTATTTTTTAAAAAAACACCCTTATTTAAATCTAGTAGAAAAAACTTCTGATTTATTGATATGCAACATTTAGGTCATATTTAAAATCAAACCTATAAAGTCACTTTACAAATGCACAGTACTTTTGAAGAATTATATCTCACTCAAATGTTCTGCAATTAGAAACAATTTTTTCAAGCGTTATATTTTATATGAGCGATTTACTATATTTTAATAAATATAAAGTTGGCCTCTTTTGTTTTGCTAAGCTTAATAATATATTACAAACACTTATGCTAGGATTCTCTTGAGTTATATTCTTTGACCATCATGAATATTCACGAATTAAGCTGAATATACATGTCCCAGGATAATGTTGCAGGATCCAGTCTGAATCGGTCACTGCGACCAGGAATTTTTTCTTCTTCTGAGCTTTTGGACTCATGCTGGAACCCATCTTGAGGAAAGATTGCTAGAGAGAAGTTCCTTGAAGATGGACTCCAGCACAAGTCTGAAAGTTCGAAAGACCAAAACCTCTGGTCCCAGTGACTGACCCAGATTGCATCATGAATATTACTCAATTTGGATAGCACTTGATAGCAAAGAAGATGATGTTATCATCATCATTATAAATCATCATCATTGATAACTCCTTTTTTTTAAACCATAAACATTCACTTTTTTAAATTAAGAAAGTATGCACAAAAATAATTTTTGTGAGGCCACCCCTCCCCTCCTGGCCATCAAGCATTGTGTGCCGCAGAGAGCCATGGGCAGGCGAGGGATCCCCCTCTGTGGCTGGTGGGGAGACCCCCTGGATGAGCCCCTTTCCCCAGGCAGACCAGGATGCCCGCTGGAGGGCCAGTGCCTTTCATCGAATCCTCACCCCAGGATGGCTCCGTTTCTTTCCACGGATGTAAAGGGGAGACAGGGACTGGCATTTATTTACATATGCAAAAAGGCGCAACTGTGTGGATGAAGAGCCTGATGGATCTCTGGCTTCCCTGAATGACCCTTTTGGGGAGGGGGTTGTCCTCCTCAGAAGCAGCCCTGCCCGAAACCTGGAGGAGAGGCCATCCCTGCATCCTGCCCCGGGCAGCATTCTCATGACGGGAGGCAGCACCAGGGCTTCCTCCTATGTACATGTCTGGTCATATTTTAGGTTATATTGGATTTATTAAATGGATTTAGTCATTGAACTGTTAATAAATTTGAAATAAAATCACTATAAATACTAGAGCAATTCTTTTCTACCTTTGAACAAACATAGACATTCCTGTTATTTAAAGATTATATATGTTTGACAAACAACTCAGAACATAACTTTTTCAAATGCACTCAAGGAATAGAAACTCTTGATAAATGACCACTTCCATCATATTCACCTGTGAAATATTGAATTGAATGCAATGAATAACATACGTGTAGTAAAATATCTGAGAACTTTACTAATCTCATAAAGTTGAACAGTGGCAGACCTGGGTAATATTAGGATGGTATATCACCTGGAATTGTACAGATTCTGTAGATTCAAGTGGAAAGTGGAACAGATAGCCACAGATTAGTAAGATAATAGCAACTATTTTCATATTGGTGAGAAAAAAATGGATAAAATAAGCAGGATTTACCTTCAAAGTGAATCTTTTTTTCTATCTAGACATATAAGCACATTGAATACTTTATAGATTCCATGAATGAGTTGTCAAGGGAAGATGGATAAAATACCACTAAATCTTATATATCAAATATATAATTATATATTTAAAATAATCAACTGCATATACATTTAAACTGCCAACTCATTTAAAAATACATAAGCAATTTTCAACTTATACAAAGACACAATGCATTGACCTGCAGATTTTCATTCTCAAATGTGATTTCTTTAAAGTCTGCTTTTGCACCAAATTCTTATGCTTGTTGGTCTTTTCTGAAACCACGTGGCATCTTAGAAATCCACAACCTTGTCCAAATTTAAAGGAATCCATAAACTCACAGAAGTAGATCTATAATTACAGTAACTTCATCTTGTTTAATGTGCACCTAAAGTCAATTGTCATTTGTTGTCTATTTTTTAATGGGCTTGGAGAGTTAAAGTTTAATAACATTTATTAGCGCTAGACATTTGTAAGAGTGTCATTTGTTCATTAGTGCATTTGTAAGACATGAACCCAGACTGTACACTTTGATACTGTTCAGGAGTTGTGCAGCTTCTTGTTTCCAGAAGGAAATATTGAGCTTCGGAAGTGGTATACTGAGAGCCAACAAAGAGGTGAAATTAAACCTGCCATTTTGTTCAACTTATGAATGTGTTTTTGGCAGCCAAATAATTTCTGCTTTGCTGTGTGGCTATGGCTGTTCACAGGATATTGGATTATTATGACATTCTTGGGCATTTGCTTGCTTGCAGGAAGAAACAAAAAAAATGCTAATAATACAATTTGTCTTTTGTAGTTCTGCTGCTGCCATTTTTTAAAAATTTTAACCAGATAAAACAATTACAGCAGAATTGTATGTGTACTTAAAAGCCCTAAGTATCTAGAGTTGTTCCTTATTCCCAGGAAAAAAGCTTAGGTTACAACAGACGTTAACTCTGATGAAATACGCATAGGGTTACACTGACAAATCCCCTCCGTGCATTTTTGTGTCATTGAAAGCATACTTTGATCATTGCTAACATGAAACAAAAGGTCTATTTTAAGATTTTAAAAAGAAGTTGCCTTTTGGTCACATAGGATAATTTCATTTATTTATTTAACTGACTCACTGACTGACTTGTTTTGTTCTCTCCTTGGTTCTGTAGTTTTTCTGCTGACTTTTTCTGATCTGAAAGAAACTCACAGGAGATGGACCCTCCATGGACCTTCCCTGGGGATGTAATTTAAGTGTGGGAAATGAGAGAGAGTTCACGGAACTGAGAAATTGTGGTCTAATGAAGAAAAAAAAGGATACTCTCATATATCTCAGCTCCTCATAAATACGTTTAGTACAAGAATTCCCAACTTTATACCACCCCATACCATTCAAATCAATTTGTCTTTCTTAGATTGAATAAGAACAGTTGAAAAATGCAAAATGACATTTTGGGAGAGTGCTAGGTGTTGCTGAGTGGGAGAAATGATATACTATATGTCTGAGAAAAGAGCTAGCAAAGGAGAGACTAAAGTTCATCTACACAAACTCTGACTTGGGAGTTATTTCCTCTCCTCTCCCTTCTTTGTCCTTCCCAAGTTTTGCTGTTGTGACTTTGTTGTTGTTGTTTTAATTCTCATTTATGTACAGGGTAAACGTTTTAAAGAAAATCAAAGGTCACATGAAGGAATCCAGCTAAATCTTAAGCAACTGCTTCAGGGAACATTTTTAAAAAGAATAAATGATTGGAAAAGACACTTCTGGAATCCTGCCAGTCTCTAAAATATCCAGATGATTGGTTGCCTGCCAAAAGACTGCTTCACATGAAATGCCTGGTGTGTGCAAGATTGCAGAGTTAATATTCATTTTAACAAACGACAATGAAGACCTTTAAATGAGTGAAATTGGAAAAGAAAATTCTGAGCTTTTTTTCAAATTGTATGCAAGTAAGTAAAATAGTTCATTTGTGAGTCTGTCTGTTTCGTGTTATTTATAATGCACATATCTCTTACATACATATGCAGATAAAAAACAAGAGTCCTCATATACTATTAGCTATGGCTGGCAATTGCATCCATGAAGCTGTATTAGACAAAAGCATCTGTTTTTCTACTATATATTTCACATTCTTTTCAGGCAGTGCTTAGTTGATATACTGCATGTCCAAGAAGATAAGGGTCATCAAGCATCTGAAACATTGTAGCAGCCTTTGATATTTCTAATAGTTTTGTTCCTGAAAATGTGACAATTTTGCACATAAGTAGCAAAACGTGTACTTTTCCTCATCAAATTTTGTATGCACAATGAAAATCCTGATTGGTCAGCAATCCCAACTGGCAAGGTCAGTTGCCAAGAGCTGAAGAGAGACTTATCAAGGTTATGCTTCCATGGAGTTTTGCAGATTCAATCTGCCCTCTGGTGGCAAACATATTTGCTATGCCGTTGACAGAGTTATGCCAGAGAGTTCAATTTGCAGTGCAGTGACTCTCTGAAATGATCAAATGAATTAGTATGAACTCTTCCATATGACTAATGATTTCTTTGGGATAGTGTTAACAAGAAACAAACCCATCACGTTCAATAATTAGACTTGGATCTACATATAAAATAAAATAATAATGGAAATTGGAGCTTGACAAAATAAAATCTTCCAACTGGAAATAAACCACAACACAATCAAATTTAAAGTCCTGGTTTTCAGGGAGAAATATGTTTACGTCAGCTTTATGAAATAGACCAGAGATGAAACATAACCAGATGAACTAATTCTACTTTACTGTAACTCAACATGAACAGAAACTTGCAAGTTTGAAGGTACAAATCTGCCACCACCACCTTTAATTGCCCGATCAATTAAGGCAGGTCCTTCCTTTCTCTGACTATTAAGCCACTGGGGTTCTTCCATCTTTTGTCTGATCATTTCATAGGCAGCATCTCTTCCCTCAAGGTCATTTGTATATATCATTACAAAGTGCATCAACTCTGTCTAATTTCATTAGACCGGAACAGTTGGAAACAAGTGGTTCTTCAAATGATCTATCATCATATCAGGAACAGAGGTGGGTTTCAGCAGGTTCTGACCAGTTCTGTAGCGGAAATTTTGAGTAGTTCAGAGAACCGGTAAATACCACCTCTGACTGGCCCCGCCCCCATATTTTCTCTGCCTCCCGAATCCCAGCTGGAAATGGGTGAAGGATGCCAACTGGTGACCAATGCAGCTTATGAAGCAAAGATGGCACATGTCTGTATTGAGTGAGGTATGCTCATTTTGGACTAGCTGCAGTTTCTGAGTTTTCAAGAGCAATCCAGTGTATTGCCATAGTTCAAGCATGGATTACTAGAGCAAGAATCACTGAATGGCCTTCCATTCTAGGAATAAGAATAACTTGCATATAAGGTGGATCTCTGCAAAGATCCTTCTGGACATACCTGCTACATGTTCTTTGAGCAATAACTAACATCTCAGGACAACTTTCACATTGCATGCTAGTCTAAACTTCAGAAAGGGAAGTGCCATTCCATCTCTGAGGTGAGTGGGGCCAACAGCCATAGCCACTTTTTTATTTTGGTTTGACACTTACTTTTGGCAGGATTGAGCCAATTCTCCTTATCTAGACCCAGAAAACCCACAGACACTATGTCAGGACATTGGCAGTATTATCTGGGTGGTCCAGGGCTGAGATATATAATAAGATCTATAATAATAAACTCACATGCTGATGATAACAGGCCCTGAACCAACAGATGACCTTACTTAGCAGTTTAATGTAAATGTTAAATAGGAGGAATATTATGCCCTAAAGCACCATACAAGTTAGGGGCCATGGACATGATTTCTCCCTCATCAACAAAGACTGGAAGCAACCATGGAGAAAGAAGGAGAACCACTGCAATAATTACATTTAATCAAGGCAGTTAAATTAATTAAATTAATTGCATTGCAGCTAATGTTGTTGTTTTACCTGAATCGTTTCACTTCAGTCATATGAAAAATGATAATTCAGGATCACGATACTCTGAGAATATATATGTTTGAATTCAAGAATGCCATTTTCCTGTCTATTTTTAGTTTAAATTATAGCATAAGTGCATTAAAACTTTATATATAGGAACTCTGTTACATACAATAATGTTTGTGTATAGCTTGAGAAAAAAATCAGATGTGTAATTTTTTTGTTAGGGTAATAAGATGCAAAAGGATCAATGATATTGTTTCATTAAATATACAGCACTTACGTTTTCAAAAGCAACTTTTTTTCAGTGCAAAGGAAAATCAGCCTTATTCTACAGTTGTGTTTGCAAAAGTATCTATTTACAGATTTTTGGGGGTGAGAACCCTTTTAAATCTGTGACTTCTAATTATTTTGTCTGTGTAAATGTACAGTCATTGCATGAAATACCTCAAAGCATGAGATTTGGCCCAAGTTCCAATACATGCGAAGTGGAGAGCCAAATTTTAATTGCAAGCCAAATTGATTATTAACAGTGACTATCTAACAGTTCAAACATACAATGAAAACAGTGAGTTTAATTTTGTACTATTATTATTATGAACCATGAAAATTGCCATATAAACAGCTAATGGTTACATTTAGAATTTTGAATAAATTATTCTGTTATGTTGAGTGGGGAAAAATGATGAATTCTATTGATGCATAGTGTTCTTACATTCTCTTTTCATATCTGGTTTAGATTATCCTGACTATATATAAATATAATGACTGAACCAAACTCACTCACATCCCTCCTAAGACGAGATGGGGGTCTGAACAGGGGTGAAATGCTCTCTGTTCAGACTGGGTTGGCAGAACTGTTACCGGACATGTGGCATGGTACGCCATACCGGTAATGATGGCTGGCTGACTATGCCCTCGAACCGGTCCCCCTGGTTGCCGCTTGCTCACCCCGCCCCGCCAATAATGGGACGGGGTCCGTTTTTGTTCTCAGCATGCTTCCCTGAAGCCTGCTAGACAAAAATGGAGGTTTTAGGCAAAATATGGGCGGTATGGGGTTTCCGTTTTTGCTCTCAGCAGGCTTGGCAAAAAATAGGATGTTTAGGTGGGGGTGGAAAGAAAGAAAGAAAGGGAAAGAGAGGGAGGGAGGGAAAAAGGAGAGGAAGGAAGGACTGCAAACCTGGCACTAGAGGCAGCTTCAGAGGGTAATCCAGGGCTGGAAGGCACCTGGAGGTCATCTAGCCCAACCCTTCTCCAGCAGGACATTGTTAAAGTGAATTTCTGTCTTTTGATTTCCCCCAGTCGCGTGACTACATAGCCACACCCACCCCGGTCACATGGCCACACCAAGCCACGCCCACAGAACCGATCGGGGGGGAAAATTTAGATTTCCCCGCTGCTCAGGACATCCCGAAACCCAAAATTTTCCAGCCACTCAAAATACCAGCTGTCTATATATAAACCTGGTGCCCTTGCAGACAGAGCTGGTCATTTGCATCCTTTTAGAGGGTCCTTGAGGCCACTTGGAGGTTTCTCTGTGTCCTGAGTGGTGCAAATGGGTGTGGAAGCTTCTTAGAACTGCTGAAAGGATCCGCGTTGTAGACAGGAGATCCAATCTCCATTCCCCACCTGGGAAGAAAAAAAAGCACCTTTGGGGACTGTGCTGTAGACAGGAGATAAGATGGTGTCACCTCCCTCCGCTGAGAGAGAGAGATGCTCCATTTGGACGTCGGTGGCCTCTCTTAACCTGCGGCTTCCTTCTTCCGAGCAGGGTGAAGATGGAGATACTCAGCGAATTTGACAATGAGTCCCCGCTCTACGTCTCCTTCTGCAGGAGGGTCTCTCCGGAGGATTTCGAGAGACAGTCCCTGAGTTACACCCAGAAAGCTTTGCGGGATCTTTACGTCCACATGGAACAAAACCCAGACATCTGCGCATCCATTGTGCAGAAGAGGAAGCAGCTGGACAGCCGGGATGACGGATTAGTGTCCTATGTGAAGGTACGATTTCGGTTTTACCGGAAAGCGGCAGAGAGAGAGAGAGAGAGAGAGAGGGAGAGAGAGAGACAGAGAGAGAGAGAGAGACAGAGACAGAGAGACAGAGACAGAGAGAAGAGAAAGGGTGGAGAGAGAGAGAGAGAGAGACAGAGACAGAGAGGGAGACAGAGAGGGAGAGGGAGAGGGAGAGAGAGACAGAGGGAGACAGAGACAGAGGGAGAGAGAGACACACCGAGAGAGAGAGAGAGAGAGTGGGAGAGAGAGAGAGAGAGAGAGAGAGAGA